>OZ012739.1:468095727-468263227 GCA_963859935.3 Lathyrus sativus
AAGGATGAACACAAGAAATGGATCTGTTAATGTTGATTCCGGCGATGATCTGGAGATTATTGATGAAGATTATGTTGATGTTCTTGATGATCTTGAAAAACATGAAGAATAATGGATGAATGTTGATGATTGTTGGCAGATTCCGGTGAGATTTGGTGTTTCTGGTGACGGTTATGTTTTCCGGCGAGTGGTTACGGCGGCGGACGGTGGTTGCATGTACTCCGATGAAGGTTTCCGGCGAGGGATTGGTTGGGGACAGGTGGAGCGCATGCAGTGTTGAGGGAGAGGGAGTGGCATGCAGAGAGCCACGTGTGAGTGATGAGGTGTCAGCAGGTTGTGAGGTGGAGAGGAAAGAAGGCCACACGTGGGGCCCCTTTATATATGACACATGGCAGGAATCTGGACCTTTGACTTGGGCCCACGAAATTGGACAGCTGGTCCACTATTAAGACTCTGATTAAAGACTTAATGAAGATGATTAAGACAAAACTCAAATTAACCTAAGGATTAAATGCTAATGATTGGATTAACTATGAATTAAAACTAAAGACTTAATGAACTGCCTAATTAAAACCTAATTAACAAAACGAAATTAATTAAAAAAGACCCTAATCAAACTTCTAATTAATCCAAATTAACAAAACAAAATTAAACTCTAATTAACCTATTAAAAAAACAGAAAAAGAAAATCTATTTAAAACTATATAAAACTATTCTATTTAATAAAAAACTAATATCTAAAACTGTTAAAACTCTATTAAAACTATTAAAAGAAGAGAATATCTATTTAAAAATCCAAAAAAAACTATTTACTTCTATAAAAAAAATCTACATAAAAAATCTATTAAATTCTATTAAACTCTATTAGAAAAATTCTAGAAAAATCTATTTAAATGCATTAAAAATCTAGAAAATAAAAGGGGAAAAAACTAAAAAATGTCAGGAGGCCGATTAAATTGATTAGAGAACAATTGCGCAACCATAGCGAAACCCGGGCACCAATTCTGAAAACACAGGAAACGAGCACCAATTCTCAAAAGACACTTATTCAAACCGGCCTGAACTGCCTGAAACGCCAGGGGCTGTAATCCCGATAAAATCAATCTGACTGAGAAAAATGCAATGCATGCAGTATGCGAATGCGAATGCAAAATGCGTCGAAACATAAACCAGTTGTGAGAACTTGTTGGTCAAATTTTGGGGTGCAACAACCATATGTGATAAACATATCTAGTTTTGATAAAGGATTTTGGAATGCTTACCATATAATATGGACATTCTCAAAAAATTAATTTTCATAATTGATAACTATTGCTTTCCTTCGAAGCACGTGATATCTCCTCTACAACAATTAACTCTCTTTATTTTTGGTTGGCGGTTAATTTTTAAAAAATTAATAAAAATTTATTATGGTGACTAGCGTTCAGATGAGCACCCCCGTGCCCATTTGTCCGCTTTTTTTAATGCGCACAGCATAGGAAAACAAAAGTGTGTATATTTTGTATGAAGTTTTTATCATACTTAAGTTTAATTAAAAATAATATTTTTAGATATCCTCAAGCAGTCTTAAAATCAGGATGATAAATGTATATATACTAAAAATACTTTAGTGAGTTAACTATATATTAATGCTACTATTATTTTAAACATACCGAATTAAATAAAATTTAGATAAAAAAATATGTTTTCTAAACATCTATAACATATATAAAGGAAAAACTTGAATTTATTTTTATTCCAATTCCCTTTTGTTTTTTATTTTAAAATTCAACTTCTCTTTTACTAACTTTTTTTTATTAACTGTTATATGGTAGTTTGCACAACTATTCTATTCATTTTTTAATTAAATTTCATCTTCTCTTTTATTAACCGTTATATGGTGGTTTGTATATATCTTTCATTCTACTATTTTTTATTATTTTATAAACAATTTAATTAAAATAAAAAATAAATATATAAAAAATGCCGTTTATATTTTTACTCACCCCTGAATTAATAATTGCTCTGTAATTGAATGACAGTTACATATTATTAGGAAGATCCTAAAAGTCTCACATTGGTTGGAGATAGAGCATTGCAATAGTTTATATAGAGTGACACCCCTCACCTTACCAACCGATTTTGTAAGGTTGTGTTAGGACAAACTCTAATATGGTATCAGAGCCTATAAATTATAGAAAAAAATATGTTTACCATACAAAATTAATAACATAATAATTACATAAAATAAACATTTACATTAATGGTAAAGTTCAAACTCTACAAATTAATAATATACACACTGTTAAGTTTATGCAATGTTTAAAAATAAAAATAAATTAGTTCTAAAGCCATGAACAAAAATACTTTATTTAAACTACAATTTAATATAAATAAAATAAAATAAATATGATATCTAACAATTAATTAAAAAAATGTGAATACTAACTTTTTTTTCTAGAACGGTGATTAATAGAAAGGAGCAACATTAAATTTGAATCACAAATATATTTTATTTTTATGCAAAAGAAACTGAAATAAATTTTGCAACTAATTAATAAAAAAATATTATTCTTAAAAAAAAGTTATTCAATAGTGCAATAAAGTTGAATACACTAAAAAAATAGTAATCAAATTAGCATTATAATGAGGATAAAGCAATGAGAAAATTATACCGAATGACAATATTACAAAAACAACAGTGTTTATCAAATTAATTTTGCTTTAAAAAAATTGCAATTAATATGTGTACAGATGTGAAAAATAAAAGAGACAAAATTTAAAAAAGATGTAAGGACAAAACCTAAAAAAAACCAAAAAATTTATTAAAATTATAAAAAATTAAATTAACCGTAAAAGAATGCCTAATATAAATGCATTGAAAGCATTATATATTTTTTAGAAGCAAAATTAATTAAAATATTATAACAAAAATATTTTTTTTGCAGTTGCATTTTCATATGTGTGATTATAAATTGAAATAGAAATTGTTACTTGAAAAGTTATGATCCGTCATTTATTGAGTTCAACATTGATTTTAAACTATCAAATAAAAAATTCAATAAAACAGACAAAAAAATATTAATATGTAACACCTTTATCTCTTATTATTATCTCTTCTTTTATTTTCTCTCTCTCTTTTTATGTTTGCACTTTAATTTTACTTTTGCAAGAAGTATCTAATTGTTTTTTTATCAAAAATTTCAATTATGCATTTATATATATTTGTTCAATTTAATATAAACGTGATATATATATATATATATATATATATATATATATATATATATATATATATATATATATATATATATATATATATATATATATATATATATATATATATATATATATATATATATATATATATATATATATATTTAAATATCATTCTCTCACACACAAACATAATTTTAAATAAAATATTGCATAATGAGACATGAACATACTATCTAAGGGACTATCTTGAATTTTTAAGATATATAATGAAATAATACATTAGGATGTCAAAATCAAATAACTTAATTTACCATAGTCGTGTTATGGTATGTTAAAAGTTAATGGTAGCACATATGACTTCTGCCACGGAGACATTTTTCATATGTTTATGAATTTCAGCCGTAATGAGAATGTTTTCTTCGTCCGGGATGGGTGTGGTCTTGATTGAAAATATGTTTTATCTCTCTTCAAGAATAAAAAATCATTGATCAAAATTAAATAAATGAAAAAATTATAGAATAGAAAAAAGTTTTAAAAAATAGTATATTGATTGAGAAAGAGATGGAATTTAAAAATAAAATAAAAAAATCTTTTTTAACTTGTGTCACAATTGATGGTTAATAGAAGTTATAGATGTAAGGTTTTTTTAAGAGATAGAAGTTAACTATTCAATTAGTAACCAACAAAAGTTACCAATTGCTCAAATTATTTATAAAAAAGATAAAGGGCAATTTTAGAAGAAAAAAAATAGGTCACGCCAAAAACTTGTATCCTCTTTATATATAGTTATATTAAATATATTAATTTTTAAATGAATTAAAAGATTCAAATTTATTTATAATAGTGACTATAAGGTGTATCTGATACTTTTTAATAAGCTTAGAAATCAAATTAATGTTTTTTTAAGTTATGAAACTAAAATGAAAATTCAATATAGAGATATGAATCTAAAAAGTATTTTAAAAAAAAATTAACACCTTAATAAAAATTCATAAATTATGATTATAAAATGAAAAACGAAAAATGTGATTCCTAAGAATTGATCCCTTTAGTCATTGCAATTATCTTTAAGGTGGGGCCGGTGACATAAGTTTTTACTATTATTTGGCCCTTGTCACTGTTATTCTCACCCTTCCTTGTTGGTATTTGAACTTCATTCTCATTTTATATTTTGTTTAACATTTTCATTACTGTAACTTTTAGCAAATATATTATGTTTTTATGGCCATTCAAATTTTATCTTCTAAATTGAATAGAATTAGAAATATGACATCTTTGATTGAACCTTTGAAGCCTCTGCCTTTCGAATCATGAAATAGTTTACTTTAGACTAGTGGATTCTTAATCACATTCTTTTCATACATGAGATGTACTTTGACAACTATTTGAAATACTATTGTTTTTAATATTGATGAAACATTTATTTTCATGGCATTTCAAATATCAATTTTAAATAAAAACTAAATTTTAATTTAAAGTAATAATTACTATATTATAATTTTGAAAGAAATAATATTTATACATATATTTTTTTGAAGTAAAGGTTTAAATTCTCAAGAAATATAAGAGATGACTACTTCTACTCTCCACCAAACTAAATCAAAGCTATTAGACTATTTATCGATAAAAATTGACATAAAAAAAACAAAATTATAATTTAACATTACAGTATTTAGATCGAACTCTAGTGTTGACAAGGTAGACTCATGGTTCGACAGGAGTTGTGTATGTTGTAGTCGAAGTCTGTTTGAGCATAATGTCAAAATATATTAACTTGTAATTTAAGTTAGCATGTCGAATTGAGTCTTATTTCTAAGCTCAATTGTTAAGTTAGTTTATATCCTAGACCAGCTTAGTAGTTTATAAATATACTAGTTCTTTCAGGTTGTTGAGACAAATTAATTGTTGGTATTCATTTGTAATCTTTGAACCATTATTGAGAAAGTGAATAGAAAAAAACATTTAACCTATTCATATTTTTATTCTTCCTTCTTCTCTCCCTTGTTCAAGAAACCTAACATTTTTCTCATATTTTGGTTTGTTCTTGATGACATCAATTCACAACAAACTGGTGCGATGAGCGTGGAGGAGAAGATGTCGTCAACAAATTATGAGATTGAGATATTTACTAGTGTGATTAATTTCGGTTTGTGCCGCTTGAAGATGCAAGTTCTTCTTGTTCAACATGATTTGTTAGAAGCGTTAAAAAAATTGGAGAAGATGGACGTTGCCATATCGGATAAGGAGAAGGCAATGATGGTCGAAAAAACCCACAATGACATTATATTGAGCCTTAGTGATAAGGTTCTCCGGCATGTTTCAAAGGAGAAAACTACAGCGAGTGTGTAGACGAAATTTGAAGGTCTGTACATGACTAAATTGTTGGTTAATCGTCTCTACCTGAAGTAGTTTTGTATTCGTTTAAGATGAGTGAAGACAAAGTCTTGGATGAGCATCTGGATATGTTCAACAAGTTAATTCTTGATCTTAAAAATATTGAGGTCATGATTGATGATGAAGATCAAATATTGTTGTTGTTGTGCTTTTTACCTAAGTCTCATGCTCACTTCAAAGAAACTCTCTTGTATGGAAGAGAGTCGTTGACTTTTGAAGATGTTCAATCTGCCTTGTACTCTAAGGATTTGAACAAATGAGAGGACCACAAGTCATATTCTATTAGTGAAGGTTTGTCCGTTAAGGGGAAATTCTTGAAGAAAGATGGTAGGTTTGAGAAGAAGAAGGGTAAAGTTCTACATAATTCTTATGGTGGAAAGAATAATGGTAATGCAGCCATTGCGCGAGATGGTTATGAATCATCTAATATCTTGGTGGTTTTAACCAGTGACTCTAGGAAGGAGTGGATTGTGGATTTCGGATGTACTTGGCACATGAATCTAAACAAAGACGTGTTTGAGGAATTGTGTGATCAAGATGGTGGCAATGCTGCTACAAAATAACAAAGCCTGCGAAATTGCAGGTATTGGATCTCTGAGATTCAAGCTCCATGATGAGTCAATAAGGCTATTGACTGATGCTAGGTATGTATTTGATCTTAATATAAATTTTATTTCTCTTGGTTAACTCGACAAGAAAGGATATATTTTCAAAAGAGAGCAAATCATCCTAAAAGTAATGAAGGATTTGAAGGAAGTCTCGAGAGGCGTGAAGAAACAAGGCTTGTATATCCTTTAGGTTGAGGTTGTAAGTGGTTCAGCGGATGTGGCATCCACGAAACATGTGTCGAGACTAAGCTATGACACAAGAGACTTGGCCATGTCAATGAAAGAGGTCTGGTCAAATTCTCGAAACAAAATATGATGGGAGGTGATAAGGACGAAAAACTGGAGTTTTGTGAACCTTGTGTATTTGGTAAATCCTGTAGTATGAAGTTTAACAAAGGTAAACAAAGAACACATGGATTCCTTGATTACATTCATGTTGATCTTTGGGGACCTGCAAGGAATCCTTCACACTTAAGTGCAAAGTATTTTCTATCCATAATTGATGATTACTCCATAAAGTTATGAGTATTCATCCAGAAGACTAAGGATGAAACTTTTGAAAATTTCAAATGTTGGAAGATTCTAGTCAAAAACCAAACTGGCAAGAAGGTTAAGGGGCCAACAATGATCTTGAATTTTGCAATGAGGCTTTCGAAAACTATTGTGTTGCGTATAGTATTGCAAGACACCGAACTATTGTAGGGACTCCCAATAAAATGGTTTGGCTAAAAGATTTAATCAAACCATTCTGAAAAGGGTAAGGTGCATGTTGGTAAGTGTAGGATTGAAGAATGTGTTATGGGCAGAAGCTATTGTGACTGCATCATACTTTATAAATAGGTGTCCCTCGACAGCCTTGGGAATGAATACACTTGTAGAAGTCTGGTTGGGACATCCACCTGATCTTGACAGACTTAGAGTATTTGATTGTTTATCCTATGCTCATATTAGGCAAGACAATGTCGAACTTAGAGCTCTGAGATGTATGTTCCTTGGATACCCAGAAGGAGTCAAAGCTTATAGACTGTGGTGCCTATAGCCAAGTCATAGGAGTTGTATCACAAGTTGAAATGTAGTTTTCAATGAAGCTGAGATGGCTTTCAATAAAACTTATGACATTGATCGAAGTTCGAAGATCTCTGAAGAAGAGTTAGAACAGGAAAAGATTCTTGTTGAGGTGGAGCATAGTAATGTTGTATTGCATAACCCAAATGAAGTCAAATAAGAATCTCAAGTTTCTTATGAAGATGAGAAGACTGATAATGACTACCTACTGGTAAGAGATTGGTCGATAAGAGTCATCAAGCCACCTCAGAGACTTGGTTATACAGATCTCATAGCTTATGCCTTAATCTCTGCAAGTGAGGTTCTTGACGAAGAACCTAGAGACAATAAGGAAGTTATAAAGATTTGAGACAAGACTGAATGGCTAAAAGCCATGGATGATGAGATGAAATATCTTCATGATAATAACACTTGAAAGCTGATCGAGAAACCTGTAGGGACCATGTTAGCCAATTGTAAGTGGATCTTTAAGGTTAAGGAAGGAACCAAACAAGTTATGTTGAAGCGTTTTAAAACAAGGTTGGTTTCTAGGGGGTTCACTCATAAAGAGGGTGTCGTCTTCAATGATATTTTCTCACCTATTGTAAAGCATACATCTATTAGAATATTGTTAGCCATGGTGGCAAAGTTCTACCTAGAACTTGTACAGATGGATGTGAAGACAACCTTCCTATATGGTGATCTAGATGAAACAATTATGAAGAGGCAACCTGAAGGGTATGTAGAAAAGGGAAAGGAAGATTATGTGTGAAAGATGAATAGGTCCTTGTATGGCCTGAAACAATCTCCTCGACAATGGAATATGAGATTCGACAAGTTCATGGCACGTATTGGTTTCACTATGAGGCAGTTTGACCATCGTGTTTACTTTAGATTTTGTCTTGAAAATTCACTTGTTATTTTGTTGTTTTATGTGGATGACATCCTCATAGCAAGCAATAGTGTCGAAAATGTTATAAAGGTGAAGGCTGGACACGATAAGAAGTTCAACATGAAAGATTTGGGAGCTGCCTCCAGAATTCTTGAGATTGACATCCAGAGAGAAAGAAAGTAGTCGAGATTATTCTTATCTTAAGAGACATACCTGAAGAAGATTCTCGACAAATTTGGTATGTCGAATTCAAAGTCTGTTCTAACACTGAGTAATCCTCAGTACAATAGTTGAGTACGACTCAAAGTCCTAGTAATGAAGTCGAAAGAGCCTATATGAATAGCATTCTATATGGTAGTATAGTAGGTTCTTTGATGTATATTATGGTTTGTACGAGGCTAGACATGGCATACAGAGTTAGCCTTGTAAGCAGGTATATGGCCAATCTTGGGAAGGCGCACTGACAAGTACTAAAGTGGATTCTTAGGTACATAAATGAGTCTCTGAGCCGAGTCTTGATTTATGGTGGAGCTTGTGGTGATGATAGTAAAGTCAAAATAGAAGGATTTGTCGACTTTAATTATGTAGGTTGTATGGATTCTAGAAAATCTATTTCTAGATATGTGTTCACTATGTTTAACACAACAATTAGTTGAAAAGCAACACTTCAGAAGGTTATTACTTTATCAACCACTGAAGGAGAGTATATCCCCCTTACTGAAGTTGTGAAATAAGCATTGTGGCTTGAAGGTTTTGCTAAGCAGTTGAAACTTCAAGGTCGAGTTATCACTGTTAAATGTGATAGTCACAATGCAATATACCTGTCAAAGAATTCAGCCTATCATGAGCGAACCAAGCACATCGATGTGAGGCTACACTTCGTCAGAGAGATAATCGGGCATGGAGAAGTTCAAGTGCTGAAGATTTTGACTGATGAGAATGTTGTTGATATGACCACAAAGACATTGCCAAATAGCAAGTTTTTTCACTATATGCAGTTGATAAAGGTGCATGATGAAAGCTAGTTTGTTCCCTTGTTATAGAGTTTGCTCCAAGGTGGAGATATGTAGTATTTGGGTCAAACTCTAGTGTCAACGATGGTACCTTCATGGTTCGACAGAAAGTTTGTATGTTGTAGTCGAAGTCTGTCCGAGTATAATATCGAAATACATTAACTTGTAATTGAAGTTAGTATGTCAAATTGAGTCTTACTTCTAAGCCTAATTGTTAAGTTAGTTTGTATCATAAGTTAACATAGTAGTCTATAAATAGACTAGTTCTCTCAGATTATTGAGAAAGGTTAATTGTTGATATTCATTTGTAATCTTTGAACCCTTATTGAGAAAGTGAATAGAAAAACAAATTTAACCAATTCATATTCTTCTTCTTCCTTCTTTTCTCTCTTTTGTAAAACATAATAGTATTTCTTGTATTTGTTCAAAAAACACAATTTTTTTCCTCATATTTTGATTTGTTCTTAACGATATCAATTCACTACAAAAATAATATAAAATTTTTAAAATTAAAGAAAAAACCACAAACAATTGTCCCCCATCTCTCAATATAGTTATACTTTTTAAAACAAATATTTAATTACATCTCATATTATTTTATAAAAACAAATCTAAGATAAAATTTAAAACATTAAATATAAATTAAAAAAATTTGATTGGTGAATATTACATTAATGTGTGTGTGTGTATATATATATATATATATATATATATATATATATATATATATATATATATATATATATATATATATATATATATATATATATATATATATATATATATATATATATATATATATCTATATATATATATATTAGACAATGTGAATTTTTTTAACATTTATATTTTTATCCAACATTAATTATTAAATATTCATGATAATGACACTTTCATTCCTTTTATAAAATAGAGTATCATGGAGCTCAACGATCTTGTGTTGTTATTCTTTTTTAGACACAAATAGACACAGATAGTATAATGGAGGTCCACGTTTTCTGTTGTTTTTCATAAAGAAACAAAAGGACAAATCAATTACATCCGCACAAGCTCTACATATAAAATTAGTACACATCAAATGTGGAAAAAATATATATATAACACATCACATGTACTAGTTGGTGACGAGTGACTATCGTATTTTCTAGATTTTATTTCGCATGTGTTTTTCAACCAGACTTAACGAGAGGAAAGAAACTGCTGATTGATAATTATAACTGTTTTCATTTTTATTTAAATTATATATATATATATATATATATATATATATATATATATATATATATATATATATATATATATATATATATATATATATATATATATATATATATATATATATGTTTTTAAGATTCATTTTAGTTAGCTTTATAGTAATAGTCTCCTGTTTGATGTTATATTTAGAACTTGCATCCATGGGAATATTGGTATAACTTGGTAGTTATTTACTTCATATCTTTATCACTCTCTTATTAAAAAAAATTGGCGCATATATATATATATATATATATATATATATATATATATATATATATATATATATATATATATATATATATATATATATATATATATATATATATATATATATATATATATATATATATATATATATATATATATATATATATATATATATATATATATATATATATATATATATATATATATATATATATATATATATATATATATATATATTGTTAGATTTATCTAATATTTTATGGGCTACAATTAATTGTGATTTAATTTGTAAAAAACGGGTTAATCGTGATTCTGATGGGGGTGCATATATAAGTCCTTTAATTAATTAAGTGATCAATTTTTAACTAATGGCTGAGTATCTGAAACCTGATTGGTGTGGGTAAAAGTGTGAGCTTTAACCTTGGGCCATAATGGGTAGGGACTAAGGTTATATATATTATATGGCTAGGTCCCCTCTGTAATCACAAAAAGTATCTGAAACATAACTGACGGCTCCATAACTTGTCCCATTGAAAGTTGTGAACGGGAGTGTGAGATACAAAGGAAGATCCGGTCATTCATCCATTCGGAATTCTGAATCATGACTTCAACAAGTAAGTATTGATATTTTAATCTCATATAATATCCATGAATATTTCCGCTTACATTTGGTATCAGAGCTTAAATTATATGAATTAGGACTCAATTTATTATTCTTAATATATAATTATGATTTAATATAATGGTTAGTCATTACGTGAAATTGTAAAGCCATTAAAATTAAAAGTCATTAACAATTATTGATCTCGTGTATTCTTATTGATCTCGTATATGTAAATCTAATGTTAAATTATTATAATTTTCTCTTCGGAAATTTTATTAAATAAATGTTAGTTTATATAAATTTGTAATATATTTGTTTTGTCAAGTATTTTGAAATATTATATAATATCTCTATAATATTGAGATTGATACTGTTGAAGACAAAATTTATTAGGAATGTTATATTGTTTAAATTCATGATTGGTTCATGATTTATTTTGGCAAGAATTTTTTTTTAATTCCTATGCAAGAAACTCTATAAATTATTGTGTGTGATTACCACCAAAGTGAGATCGCTCGTTTTAATTTGTAAAAGTCTTTTTGTAGTTTGAGGAATGGTTTTAAGTCATTACTGTGATTGTCTTC
The DNA here is from genome assembly GCA_963859935.3 of Lathyrus sativus. Lineage (NCBI taxonomy): Eukaryota > Viridiplantae > Streptophyta > Magnoliopsida > Fabales > Fabaceae > Lathyrus > Lathyrus sativus. Next base: position 468,107,529 of record OZ012739.1, read on the forward strand.
CCAAAGGTGGACAATTGTATGTAAAGATTGTGGTTGATTAAGGATATAACTATTGGAGATGCTTTGGTCTAAGGGATTTATTTACCCAAAGGAAATAAATTTCTAAACTCAATGTATGCTCATTGAGTAGTTTATTCTTGAAATTTGTAGATGAAGTTGTTAGAGGTGTTTTGATTTAGAGAATTTATCTACCCAAAGGAGATAGATTTTCGAACCCAATTTATGCTCATTGAGCGACTCATCTGAGGTTCTGACCTTGGTTCTAATCTGGGTTTTACGCATTCCACCTAAAGGGGATTGTGTGATAATGTTGGTCTCTTAGTGATAGCTTATATTCATTAAAGTTATATCTTGCCTTTATTATTTGTTCTAATGCATTCCTATTTTGTCTAAACAATGACCTTCTCTATGAACAATTGTTCTATTTCTATTGAGATCCTGAATGGGTCTAATTTTAAAAAATAGAAGAAAGACTTAGAGTTTTCGTTAGGGATTGCTGACCTTGACATGACATTGCGTGAAACCAAACCTGTGATCAATGATCAGAGTACACCCGAAGAGAAAGAAAAATTAGCTAAGTGCGAGAGGAGTGATCGACTTAGCTTGTGTGCTATGAAGAGAACATGGGCATTGTGAGTTCTTTTGATGTACTTGGTTGGTGGGAGTTTGTTCTTTATATCATTTTCTTTTATCATGTTATATTTTATTTTAGACACTTTAAATGTTGGATTGTCGAGTACTTTCTATTTTAAGCAATTGATATTACAATGATTATTATTATTATTATCATTTGTCATTGTTTATTTACATGTAAATTGCTAAATTTGGGACTCAGTGTCATCGAAACCATTGTGCCTATGGTCGACACTAGTTTGGAGTTCAAGGCATGGTTATTATTTTGAGCTCGGTGTCTTCGGGACCACTATACCGGTGGTTGATGCCATATTGGAGCTGAAGTATGATTTTAAGCTCGACGTTGTCAGGACCACTGTGCCGGTGGTCGACGCCATGTTGGAGCTGAGGCATTATGGTTTGTAAAACCATACAATTTCTTTGTGTTTAATGCATTTGAGAGAAATTGTTAAGGACTGACGAAGAAAATAGCAAATGGTTGTTGGATCACATTAGCATGTTATTTTCTTGCCACACTCCACACTGATGACTAGTTGACGGAGTATGTAGTATTTGTAACCACGAAAGGTTTTATGTCAATGAAGGACATAATAATCGTCGTGATTCAATACTGCTTAACTTTTGTTGGATGGAGTCATATTCAGATACTGCACCTGGAATCATGGATTTCCTTAAAATGCGGCCGCATTTTAAGGAATTAGTCATTAACCCGAGAGTCGTTTTCAAAATGTATTTTAAAATAAAAATCATACAATTGATTTTGCCCAAGTGGGAGAATGTTAGATTTATCTAATATTTTATGGGCTACAATCAATTGCGGTTTAATTTGTAAAAAACGGGTTAATCGTGATTCTGATGGGGGTGCATATATAAGCCCTTTAATTAATTAAGTGATCAATTTTTAACTAATGGCTGAGTATCTGAAACCTAATTGGTGTGGGTAAAAGTGTGGACTTTAACCTTGGGCCATATTGGGTAGGGACTAAGGTTATATATATTATATGGCTAGGTCCCCTCTGTAATCACACAAAGTATCAGAAACATAACTGACGGCTCCATAACTTGCCCCATTGAAAGTTGTGAACGAGAGTGTGAGATACAGAGCGAGATCCGGTCATTCATCCATTCGGAATTCTGAATCATGACTTCAACAAGTAAGTATTGATGTTTTAATCTCATATAATATCCATGAATATTTCCGCTTACATATATATATATATATATATATATATATATATATATATATATATATATATATATATATATATATATATATATATATATATATATATATATATATATATATATATATAGTGAAGACCCACTTATTCAAATAGTAAATTTTAACTTATTTCACAATCATAATCTTTAAATTAAATTTAATCAAATGATCATAAATAAAAATGCTAATTTAACCACTAAATTAGATTCAATTCAAAGACTATGATGTGGAGTAAGTTAAAAAAACTTATTCTTAGAGTAAGTTGATCATATATATATATATATATATATATATATATATATATATATATATATATATATATATATATATATATATATATATATATATATATATATATATATATATATATATATATATATATATATATATATATATATATATATATATATATATATATATATATATATATATATATATATATATATATATATATATATATATATATATATATATATATATATATATATATATATATAGTCATTTTTATCTGAGAACATAAAAATGAATCTAAACCATTAAATTTAAAATAAATGAGTGAGTGAATGTGACATTTTTATTTTTCTCTTTCATCCATTATTTAAATAAATTTAAAATAATATATTTTTGACAATAAAAATTCTCTCTCCTGTGACATATATATATATATATATATATATATATATATATATATATATATATATATATATATATATATATATATATATATATATATATATATATATATATATATATATATATATATATATATATGATTTGGTTTACTTGGTAATGATATAATTACACTGTCATCAGATGCAAGAGACCGTTGGGTCGACCCTAATGACTAAGATTAGTGTGGTACATGGCTCTAATGCACGACCCTTCAAAGATGTTCTAAAAGCTCGTCAATTTGAATGGACTAACGTTTAGATTGGGCATTCGAATTGGGTTAGTTTTATTGGTCTATTTGATTGGTCCGAAATAATTATCCTTCAAGTCCTTGGTACCGAATACATGGATAGGATTATTATATATTTGTCGAGACCGGCCTCAAGGAGACCTTACTTTTTTTGTGTCGTGGCCTCAATTCGGTTCCCTGGGTTGGAAAATAGTTTGTTGGTGAGGTGATGGTCAAATCTTCTTTTTCGTCTTCTTCGTCTCCAATGTGTTAACCTTTTTGTGTTCTTTGTTGCCTTTAAATCATCACACATTTTATTTATTTATTTGGATTTCTTTCTCTGTTGTGAAGTTCTTCTCGGGACTCTTGTGATTTTGTTTCTTCCCTTGAAACCTGTTGGTACCTCAAGGTAACAATCTTCTTTTTTATAATTTTGGTTGTTTCCTATTTTCTTTCTAGGTATGGTTTATATAGGGAACCCTATTGCTTTGGTTGTAAACCTAGTGAGTGGCAATGAACCCAACGATAATTCATCCTACAATTGTAAAATAGTGATATATATGGTAGGATTAAAAGTGTTTATGCTAGTAATCCAGAGATAAGAGTTCCCATTTTTAGAAACCCTTCAGACACTAGGAAACCGGGTACTGGTACTAGTACGGAGAGAGGAAGACTTCATGCTGGTATTGACATAAGAGAAGTTTCTAGCGGTTTTGTTTTCCCTACTTTGAATTTAACCAACCTAGAATATGTAGATGATTTTAGGAGGGAACGAAAAGTTGAAACCTAGATTGGGATGTACATGAGTGCTTTCGATTGTGAACCTACTGCTGCAGTGAGAATAGGATATCAAATTATTAATTAATTTGAATCGTAAATCTTTGATTCACAACCGATCTTTGATTTATCCGAAGGAAAACCTATTTTTGCATCGTCAACACAATGCGGGGAGAGATCTAGGTAAGGGGGTTGGTTAAGCTTAGGGAAGGTACTAGCACCCTAAACTTTTGTAGTACTCTACAGGAACCTTTTGCTTAAATTTTGCTATTTGTTTCATTTATCTGTTTTAAGGGTATCTTGCTAAGGGTTAGAAAGTGACAGAGAGACCTAAGGGTTAGTCCTAAGTTTACTCGCCAAAATTCGCATCTTGTGCCTACGTATCCGAGATAAGGGATGGAATCAGAGTAATCGTAGTTCCCCTTGAAAGGGAGGTTAGAAACTTCTTGACTGTGGTCAAGGTTTCAATGGGGAGTAAGCATTTCTTAAGGAAACACTTACGTGGAGTGCGGCAACTCCTATTTCTACGTTGAATGTTTGAAATGAAATGAAAAGGGACGATTAGGTGTTCCACGACGAGAAACCCTAAAACGGAGTACGACGACTCCTTGACCTAATGCTAGGGTAAAGGGCATTTTTGTCCGCGGCGGGACACCTAGGAAATTAGGGTTTTGAAACGGTCAAAGATTAGGGTTATTGACTCGGCGGTCAAACTGCTAGATCTAATCCTTTGGAGGGACGTAACGGTGAATTAATGCAAACAACGAATTATTACATGGCAGGAATTAAAATGTGAGAAAGCGTAAGATAATGCGGAATTTAAGACAAGTCGCGACGATAGCCTCACATAAATTACAACCATGAAAAATAACAAGCAAGCAATATAACGGCGACAATATCCTCGCCTAATTACAATTGAAAACGCAACTACGGCCAAATGAGAAAATACTGAACCACATGCAAATAGAAGAGATGACCATAAGCGGGAATGTTAATTATTTTTATTTTTGACATTTTTAGGTTAGAAAAATTAGAATAAAAGTGTGAAATGTTAGAAACTTAAAAATAAATAATGTTAGAACTGTTAGAAATTTATTTAAAAAGTTTTTGTTTTTGTTTTAATTAAGAGAAAAATGTTTTAATTTAAATGTAAAAAAACAATTTTGTTTTAATTTTAAAATGAGTTTATTTGGTTAATGTAATTTTTTAATAAAGTTAGAATTTAACTAAGTTTTTATTTTTAGAGTTAAGTACCTAAAAAATCTTAATTTTAATTATAAAAACTTTTTAAAGTTTTTTAAGAAAAGAAGTTTTAAGTTCTTTTAAAAAGGATGTTTTAAGTTTAATTTAAAAAAAGAAAGAAATTTTAAGTTTTAAAATTATTATTTTGTATTTTTATTAAAGTTTTTATTAAAATTAACATTTTTAAACTAACGTTTTATCAAAATGATTTTTTAGATTTTTTAAAATGTTTTTGAGTTTTTTTGTTAAGTTTTAGATTTACTAAAAATGAAAAGATTAATTAAATGGAACTAGAACATTTGGTTAAGTGTTATTACTAAAACAAAATACTAAATTAATTATCATTACCAAATCAAATAAATAAAATAAAACTAATGAAATAAAAAAGAAAAGAAAAAGACAAAAGGGGCGGTGCATGCGTGGCTCTTGCATTATTTCCATTAGGGTTTGAATAACTCTTTCTCTTCTTCCTCGTAAGCCAGCGGCGCCATTGATGCCGTTTCGGAGCTTTTTCCGTTTGCTGCTTGCATGTTTCTATCTTCTTCTTCTTTCTGAACATGAAAAGCAAACAAAACAATCATAAAAGGGAAACCGAATTGCTCACCCTCTCTGGGTTTGAAGCGGCTTGCTCGCGAGTTTGCAGTTCGTTTTCGCGGAGCTTTTTCTACTTTTTCTCGGATCCGTCGCCTTTGTTGATGATGATAATGATGAAAACCTTTGAGTTTTCTAAATCGCCCGTTAATCCTTCGCTTGAGGCTCTTCCCTTCTTCCTTCGATTGAGATGATGATGATAAACCTTTGAGGTTCTGAATCTGGCCGCTCGAAAACACCCCTGATGATGATGCTTCATTCATCCCCCTTTCTGATGTTTCTGGGTCCGTTTTTATATTGTTCTTCGAATCTTTTATGGGCCATGGATTTTTCTGATTTTCAGGAAAGGGAGACTACGACGGCTGAAACGTTGGAGATTTTGTTGGCTTTGCGTTTTTCCGTGATGAACTCGTCATGCTTGCTTGCGACGTTGTTGGACATTTTCAACATCTTGTTTGTAGCTTCTGCCGCGATATTCATGGACTTGGAACAGTGTTTGTTTGTGCGATATTGTCTGGGTTTGCTAGATTTATTGTTGTTGTTTGTTCGTTGAACTTGTGGCTGCGAGATTATTGTGAGTTGTTGGAAAAGCACTTCTTTGAATAAGTGCTTTTTTGACAATCACGTTTTTTTGCTGAAACCAACTTTTTTCAAAAGCACATCAAGAATCATTTTTTCTCTGAAAAGCACTTTTTATCTCTTTCTCTCTCTCTCTCTCTCTCTCTCTCTCTCTCTCTCTCTCTCTCTCTCTCTCTCTCTCTCTCTCTCTCTCTCTCTCGGTTGCCTTAACATATTCTGCCGATTTTTGACCCGAAGTGGCAAAATAAAGTCGGGAGTCGGCGGCGGAATAATCCGTTGCCCTCCCGACATATCCGATGATGAACATGTTCTGAGGGTATTGGACGAAAAATTTTAACCGTTTAAAAATTATCTGTTTTGCTGTTGACTTGCAGGTTTGAAGAAAATCAGAGACTCGACGAAATCGGAAGTGAAGGAGGAATTTCATGATTTTTAGAATTTTTAGGTTTTTAGAAAAACAGAAATGTAAATTAGAAATTGTATATATATATTTTTTTTAATATTGTAATGAAGTGACTTGTAAAGAAATAAACTTGTTTATTTTTATAATAAAATAAATTTATTCATTTTTGATATTAAAATTTATTACATTTTTATTCATTTTGATATTGTAATTAAATAAAAGCTTAAATAAATAAATAAAATTATATTTCATTATTTGGATATAGCAAACGAATAATAAAATAACAATTCTATCTTTTATTAAAAATCTCAATTCAACTCTTCCGATTGAATCTCACCTTCGATAAAATTTCCGAATAACTCTTCCGATACTTTAAACAAATGACTTTATCTAAATAAATCTAATCTTCGTCGATTAACTGTAACATGACTAAAATCTTCCAATCTAACTTCATCCAGGTAAATCAAATTGATTAATCTTGTCCGGCTCACATCCTTCATGTAAACTCGACCGACTAACTTTTATTAATTGAATTTACACGACTAAACTCCTTCGATCAAAATCATCTGCCTTAAATCAAACTGGTTCAAATTTCTCGCATAACTCCATCCGATTAAATTATCCGGTTGAGTTTCTGATTACCATGACGTTCCAAACTACTGCAAAATCCAGCTCCCCTTCACATAAATCAACAGGGCTCGGAGATGTAAACCCTAATCACTTGAAAAATTTCTGACGATAACTCAGCTTCAAAAATTGTCAGCGGGCTGCAGTTAATGACCATTTTACCCTTCACCGCTTGAATTGTGCATAAATGGGATCTTCCTGCAAAGTCAACAAACTACATAAACCTGTTAGCAGTTAGTTTAATGCAATACAAAAATGAGATGAAGCGCGAAATGAATGACTAATCTAAGGGAAAATTTTGGGGTATTACACCTACTAACAAATAAGTTAGATGATGGATATAGTCATAATCACGTGCTTGTACTTATGGTCATTTTTTATCTTTTGACATCAGAGCGACAAGGGATTGAGAGAGACATACAAAATGGCGAGACACACGAGGCTAAAGACCAACTTCTCTAGATAGATTAAGCAAAACTAGAAATCGCCTCCGTGTTTACTGACGAAGAGGGTCTATGTAACACCTTCACTAATGTGGGTCTTCTTTTGATTGAGGTTTCTCGCCTCTTAAAGGTGACAAAAGGTTATGCAGTCGGTACACAGGGTGTGATATTCCCCCTCGTGAATGAGTTTTTCTTTGAGATGGGGTTCTGGCTCCCCTTTAATGACTTAGAGGTGAGAGTTATTAATCATTTGGAAATTTCTTCATCACGACTACACCCTGCGTTATTACAAATAACACTTTTTATGATGAGGCTTACACCTTGAACAATAAAAAAACTGAGGGTATATGTCTTGGGAGTGCCATGTTTTATTTTATTTTTATAAAAATAAACAACATGTTCCCTTGGTTTTTAAGAAAACCGAGGGAATATAGTTATAAGGGAGCTGGCTTCGAATCCCAGTTATTGCATTTTATATTTTTTTATTGGTTTAATTAGTATTTCTCACTTGGCTCCTTTTTAGCTTCACTTTTTTTCTTTGTTAATTTTCTTTTTTCATTTTTGATTAGTATTTACCTCGGTTACATGGTCCAACTGAGAGCTAATATATTTTACATCAACAATTTCAAATTACTATTTTCAAAAGTCCATTTTAAATTTTTATTTTATATATTCAAATCCCTTGGTTTTCATCAAAAATCGACGTGATATATATATATATATATATATATATATATATATATATATATATATATATATATATATATATATATATATATATATATATATATATATATATATATATATATATATATATATATATATATATATATATATATTAAATGAGTTTCCAGAATATGACGCTATTGTGTTTTTTATATTTTCTGTTTTTAATTAATACTTTCACATAAGCTTTTATATAAAATCGCCGTGTCACACATTTTGCATGAAATACTTCAGATTTCTATCAAATATCCAATTTTATTTTGTCACTCTCATTTTTAAAATAAAAAAAACCTTAGGCGATTGTCATCGTCACTCTCATCAAAACTTTTCCAACAGATATTCTTCAAAACTCGATAACATATGTATTCCAACCGAAAATTGTTTGAGGTATGTTTGTTCATTTTGTTTTTCACTAAAACTTTATTTAGAATGTTTCTATGTGTTGTTTGATTCACTAAAATAGTTTCTCTTGATCATTATTTTACTTTTTCACTGAAATGTTAGTTAGTATGTTTTTATATGTTTTTTATTCATTAAAATAGTTTCTCTTGATCATTTTGAGGTTTATTTAGATAGTCATGGACCATTCGAAAAGAACCTCCCATACAACATCTATTGTAACATCTGTTAATATAAAATGTAAAAGAAAAACTAGAGGTTGCATGATGTATACCAAGATGAAAAAAGCCCACGAAAGCGGTGTTCACTACCTAGTTATAGTTGATATAAGAACCGACATGGATTATGGTGAACGTGATAAGGATTTTATAGATTACATTGTGTTACAAGGTAGAAGTAAAGTGATTATTTTGATAGATAGTTAGCCAGAAATTGACGAGGACTTGAAAGACACCATATGGGATGTTATTAAGGTATTTTATGATTTTCTTACAAGTATATATGATCATTTATTTATTTTTAATGCTAATAACATCTCTATTGTGTTAAAATAGGATGTGTTTATTGTTAGTCCAGAGAATAATATTGTGAAAAATAAATTGCCAACATATTATGGAGAGCGTTGGAAGAACTTTAAGACACAACTCACTCATGATTATATTAAACATCCAAGAGATGAAGATGAACCTGAATATAAGCCTCCTTACTTGATTTAATCATTTATTTATTAAGATGTTTGGGATAAATTTGTAAAGTCTCATACCACTCTTGAATTCTTGGCAAATAGCCAAAAAGGAAAGGAAAGTCAAGGTAAAAATATATATCTGTAGAGAGGAAATTTGTGAGTCTAAGATATTGATTAACTTAACTCAATATTGCAAGAGTCGTCACCATACTTTTATTTTATCCAAAAAAGAAAAGGAAAAAGAGCGAATTCAACCTAAGAGTTCTAAAGCAAGAATAAGAAAACAGAGATCTAGGTAAGGGGGTTGGTTATGCAATGAAAAGGTGTTAGCATCCAAAACTTCTATAGTACTCTATAGGAGCCCTTTGAAATATATACACTTTTTGGTTTAAAAATGTTTGTTTGAAAAGAGATTGGGGAGATGAGAAGAGAAATATTTTTTAAGATTTTGTGTGTGTTTGAAGAGACTTATCGCCTCATGCCTACGTACCCACAAAGTGTAATATAGGATCAAAACCTCGTAGTTCATGGTACAAATAAAAAAAATTTGTTTGTTTAGATTGATTTTTAATGTAAAGATAAGTCATCATTTTAAGGAGAAAATTACGACTAGTCATCCACAAATATAAGACAACATTTGCATCACCTAAAGATGGAGGATTTTGCTTAGATTAAAATCAACATGTCTATTACTCAACATGTAAGTGGAAAATGTCAACATCTTAATACTATGGATAATGAGAGAATTATATATCAACTATGGAAATGAATCATGTCTAAACTTTATGAAGTTTTTAAAATGAAAAAGTGCACAAAGGCACAAAAAGTTTAAATTAGATAAGTGTTTTTTATATTTATTTTTTTAAATTGGTAAAAGTATGATTAACATTGATTGGCATTTATTAAAGAAAACAAATTTTGAAAATCACTTGACAAAAGTCAAGATTTTTTTATTGTGAAAGCGGTTTTAAGTTTGAAAACAAGAAGGTTTTTGAAAAAGGGAGAAGATTTTGAAAATTTAAGAAGGGGAGGAGATGAAGTGACTATCCTAAAAAGAAAGATAAAATATAGAAATAAGAAGAATCTAACCAAAAGATAGCAAACTCCATAGCAAGCGAAATAAGAATTTCATTCATCTTGAAGCATAAGCAAATGAGCAAGCCAAATAAAGGAAAAGATCCATAATACTCCAAGCACAGGGAGAGAGACCTAATTCCAAGTCCAAGGGTCCAAGAATAATCCAAGAGCTCCAAGGTCTAAGTCCAATGCAAATGATAGTAACCATAGTCCACCATTAAGAGAGCAAAAGTTTTAGGGGTTTAAGCATTTATTAATATTTTTGGTCCAAATGGACAAAAGAAAAAGAACATAAACATAAACAAAAGGTACAAGTGGACAAAGGAAAAATGAAGGAAACATAAACAATAATACGATATGAGATGATAGTAATGGAACATTAAAACAAAAGAGAGATAGAGAGAAAGAAAGAAAAATAAACAAAATTAGCACAATGATATTGTTAGTGAGTCAGTAATTAGTTGTTAGAACAAATGATCAACGATGGTTAACTCATGCACTTAGGCCAAAATTAATGAAGACTCATTAGAGGATTGATAAAATCAAAGGCTTCTAATAACAAGTTTCATAGTTAATGGACATAAGACAAATAATCAACCATATTTGGACTTTCAAACATAAGTTTGAACCACAAATAATCATTTTCCGATTATGGGATAATTTAACGTTATGTTAAGCAATCATAATCGGGTTTATGTAGAAACCACGACTATCTGAAGCCGATCAATAACAATGTTAGTGCTAATGTATACTAGAGAAGTGATATGTAAATCACTCTCCGAAAGCAATATCGTACAAAAAGAAAATAGGTAATAATCTCGTCTTTTCATCAAGAACTTGAAATAAGTTCAAATGATATAAAAGATTTTTATCGATAAAAAGAAAGAAGAAGAAAAAAGAGAGGGAATGCCAAATTGAATTACAAGTTCAGAATCATTCCATCTTTGAGTTCATCCACTCATCTTGGTGGATTAAAGCACTAAATATATCATTAACTCAAAACACCTATAATGAATTGAACAAATCACTTTAAAGATAGATTTAAATTAATGAATGTTTATCAAACTTCATCTACACCCTAAGTCCAATGAATTTAAAGAGGAAAAGGACCTTTAAAAGTGTATTCTAAAGCAAAAAAAACAAAAGAGAATGGAAGAAGAAGGAGAAAGAACCAAAATAGTCCCAAAAACAAGCAAAAATTATATTCTAGACATGAGTTAACAAAATAACCATTTGCAGTGATAACTTAGCTAATCGATTAACCAGTGTAAAATTTCAAATCTGGGCGCAGAAACCAACTATTAATCAAATAACCATTTTGTGTCTATTTTTGGTTAATCGATTAACATTGTAAAAACAACAGAAAATCAATTTGAAAGTTACAAAATCCTTGATCAATCATTTCTTCAAACACCTCATGATCAAGGATGCAATTGTGCATGAAAATTCAAGTAAAACAACAACAAATACCACCAATAAAACAAAATTTCCAAGATCCAAAGGTCAAACAACAATAATCAACAAAAGATCACATTGTGAAGGATGGATCAAGAACAACAATGGTGGAATGAGAGTTTACCACTTCAAATCTGAAATTGTTTCAAATAACTTCTTGAGTCATACTCCAAAGCCTTAATCTACTGAAATTGGTGATGAAAAAGTGAATGGATGAAGATTTAACTCAAAGATTAGTAAGTTTTAATGATGAACTTGCAAACTTTCATAGGAAGAAAGAGCTTTGGTGAATTTGGTAGTTGGAGAAAATTGAGAGAGTCAAGAAAGAATTTGACAAGGTGAATTTGGCTATTAAAAGCTTGTGAAATGAGAGAAATGAAGCCTCTATTAAAAGTCAAAGTTGATGGAAAATTAGGCTTGAAATTTAAATTTGGAGAGAAATTAATGATCAAGTGGTGATTATTGAAGGTGTATGGTGGGAATCAATTATGATGAGATAGGGGAATAAAAAATAAAGTGATCTAAAATATTATCATGTTGCAACATTTAAATTTGGTGCTAGAAATGCTGCAAAATTTGAATTTTGGCAATTTTCACAAAATACGCACTGGTTAATCAGTTAACCATTTGCATGTGCAAATGTGTTAATTGATTAACATAGTAAAAATTGTGAAAATTTGTCTTTTGATGTGCTATCTTGGCTCTAGCTCGATTTTTCTGACTTGTCAAAGAAGACATGGATATAAACACATGAACCTTGGAGTCTCTTGAATAAAAATCAATTAAATCTTGCGAAACTCTATATCAGATGATTTTTAATTGTTTGTAAATCAACTTTGACTTTGTTTAGACGAAGTTTATTCGAGCTGAGAGACTGTTGATTGATGTTCTTGATTCCAACCTCTTTCTGAAAAAAGTTAGTAAAGAAAAAATAAACTTTTTTTGGATTTTAATTAATGGTTAGCAAACATAAGAATAAACAACATCAAACAAACAAGAAAACAAGGGCGCCCAGTGACCTCTCAAAAACAAACTTGCAGAGGAAGGCAAGATAACCAAAGCTTACGATCTTGTTTGTGGTATGAAATGCAAATGATATATGGGATTTTAGGGGTAAAAATTAGGGTATTACACTATCCACATAAATTTTCTTGTGGAGGATATCAACAACTTGAAAAGTAGATAATTGAAGAAAAAAGAAAACAAAGGGAACTAGACCTAGGAGATTCTATAAGCCTTGATTGCACTCCATCTCTACCATCACGCCACGAGAAATGGAAAAGAATATGTCAAAGAAAAGACATCAAGTTCACATCAGATGCTACAAGCGAAGTGGCTCAAAAGATTGTAAGTAGATAATTTTTTCAATAATATTTATTTTGGTTAAATCAATTTGGTAAAGATAAAATTTCATATGTGTTGTAGGATGGTCTGGTTGAACAAACCAAAATCGGCCTATTCACTTCACAAAATCGTCGTGATATCTTGGTAGAAGCAATTGGAATCGAGGAACATCCTAGGCATGTTTGTGATCTTGGAAGAGGCGTTGGCTTCAAGTTATATTTTAGATCGTCTAAATTATCTAGAGAAGAAAACCATAAGAGAGAGATTGAAGAGATTATTGTTGTTAAGTTGGAGGAGGAGAGGAAGAGGTGGAAGGAGGAGTGGAGAATGTTGGAGGAGGAGAGGGGGGTGGAAGGAGGAGCAGGAGAGGATCTTGGAGGAGAGGTAGAGGTTTTTAAAACAAGATCTACTCATGCCCTTAAAAGGGTTTGACAATAACAAAGTACTGAAAGAACAATAGGGTTTCCTAACAAATGTTCAAGTGTGCGTGATTATTAACTAGAGAATTCATCATTAATCCTGTTGAAAACATAAGTGAAGAAGCTATACTCAGATTTTGGCTGATAATAATCTGAATATATTCATCAGACTCTGAAGGAACCAAACTCTGGACTCATGACCCAACTTTTGATGAAAACTCAGTTTCTGATAGACATGGAGAACAGTTGATTTGTACACTGTACCAAAGCATACTTGTCTTATTAGAGCTCCAGATTTTTGGGCAGAGTCAACTAGGATTTTGTTTTGCATGGATCAAGAATGGAGATGTGACCTTTTCATTCTGTACTACTTTTTGGTAGATACCTAGTTATTTGAAAGATGCTATAATGGACAAAGCTTTTGACCAGATGCAACTCTCCAACGTCTCTTTTGACATACTTCTTCACTAAAGTTGTTGTTGTTCAAACCTCCAACGACTATTTTTCTATCTCTATAAAAGGAATTTGAAGAATCAAATGAAGGTTACAACATTGCAACATGTAGAAATATCTTAGCATAACTCTGAACTATTTTTGTAACTGCTATAGCATAAGATCTTAAGATTTCTTATCTTAGATTTATCTTAGAAATCTTAGAAAGGTTGAAGACCTTTATGATTATTGCACAACTATTATAGTTCTGATTATGTATCAAAGTATAGTAGTTATCTTGTCTACTTAACTATTTGTTTAAAGTAGAAAAATCTTTTGCATGCGTGTTTGAGCAAGGAAGTCTTGAACTAAGGGTTTAAGAAGGAAGTCTCATTCAGGGTTGATTGAGAAAGGAAGTCTTGAACCAAATGTTTAAGCAAGAAAGTCTTGAACCAGAGGGTTTAAGAAATAAGTCTTGAATCAAAGGGTTTAAGCATGAAGTCTTGAGTAGTGGCTTAAGAAAGGAAGTCTCATTTAGAGTTGATTGAGCAGGAAGTCTTTAGAAGTGGCTTAAGCATTTGTAATCTGATTGGTTATGGTGAAAAGCTTTTGTTGAGGAAATGGGACTAAACTACTCTCAATTTAGGATAGGAACCATAATAAATTTTGTGTGTTGATTGCATTTACTTCTGAACTTTATTTTCCACTGTTATACTTTTTGTTAACAGACTCTGAACTTGTGAGTTCATAAGCGAAATGTTTTTTAAGCAAAACTTTGAACTTCTTGTGTATTTTTCTAACCTTCAGAGGCTGTTAGAGAAGGCGCGAGAGAGTGTTCAGAAGGAGCAAGAGGAGCAAGAAAGGAAGGTCGGGGAGGAGCGGAAGAGGATGGCTGAGAAGGATCTTAAGAAGATGTCTGAGAAGTGTACCTACGATTTGCTTGAGGTATAAAATGTATGTTATTGTTATTATTGTTGCATATTTTAATATCGAATTATATTTATGTTGTTTTTATTATGCATAAATTGAATTTTTTGGGTCTACTCAACCACACAAATTCAAATCAGGTTGAAATTCAAGAGAATGTAGTTAAGAAAGTTACGGGTGGTACAAGCACAAAAGAAGGTTTTTCAGCCAACCAGTATAATATTGAAACCACACTACTAAAAGTAGATAACATTGAGAGACTATCAATGATATTAGAAAGTATTCCAGACCCATGCATAGGTATTACATTAAGTCATGATCTAAGTCAGTTATTTATACTTTCTAAGAATTATATTTATGATTTTTATAAGGGAGATGAGTACCTAAATAATTATGTATTAAAAATTTGTGCCCGTAACTATAGTTTTATTTTATTTTCTATTTATATTCATATGCTCTTGTACTTTAATATAAATATTTGACTCTTGCAAGTTCATGCATGAGTTATATGTTGAAAGGAATATAAATAAGTATTATTTCTTAGATCCATCATTGCTTGGTCTTAGTCGCGGTTAGACAAGAAATACTATCTTTGTAAACGCATAAGAAAAGTTGAAAGAGAACAAAGAATGTTATTTGGCCCCGCTTTACCATGAGTACATATATATTAATTTATGTTTTCATTTATAAATCATGTTTACACATATTATTAATTATTTTAAATGTCTATGCAGTGATCATTGGCAACTAATTGTTATATGTTCGAGGAAAATGTTATAGTTGTATTTGTTCGTTGCATTCTGTGCTGCCTGAAGTTGTAGTTAACACATTTAATGGGTAAGTGGTATTATTCTTAATAATAAAATTTTAACTTTAGATTTGAATAGTTTTTATTCATGTTTAATTTTAACCGACATGTGTAGAGCGATGAAGGGACATAATGCAATCAAACAAATTTTACTTGGTAAAAAGCCAAACTTACTATATCCAAAAGTAAGTATATGACTTGTACTTTTTGTCGTACCTCGAAAAATACGATCCTCGCGATGGCCGCGGAAAATACTGTTCGAAACAGAGTCGCCACCGAACTTTATTCATTCCAAGGATGGAATAGGAAAATATCGATAAAACCTTTAAGGAGATAAGAACATGGTCATCGCAACCAATATTCCAGGTTCGGGAGTCGGTTACGCAGAGGGAAGGTATTAGCACCCTCTACGTCCGTTGTACTCAACGGGAACCTCTTGATCGATTCGAGAGTAAAGTTAACTATGCTTATTTGTTTCCTTCTAAGGTTTCTCCTATGGGGGGAATGGATGGTTATAAGATAGGGTGCTCGCCAAGGATTGGGGCCCTTGTGCCTACGTATCTTCACTTATAAGAAGTGGAAAATCAGAGCATTCGTAGTTCATGGGACTACGGGAAAAATAGGGGATTGTGCTCGCCAAGATCGTCGCAATCTTGTGCCTACGTATCTTACATTCAGAAGGGAATGAAGAATCAGAGCAGCCGTAGTTCGGCTAACTACGGTAAAAGGCTTGGAAACGAACGAGAGTTTAAGACGCATTCTAACTGCTAAACGTTGGCTTGTCTGCTCGCTAGGGGAGGCTGAAGCACGAGTTCATATGCGCGGAAGAAGGGACTAAACAATGTTCTTATCAAAAGGTGTTTTGGTTGGAAATCGCACGAGGGCGAGGAATTTAGTGTTTAAGAAAGATTCAATCGCACGGTGGCGCGAGAAAAGAGTTGGAATGGTTGAATATTTTAAGGGAGAATGACGACTACTCGATAAATGAGACGTCAGTCTCGCAACCAATTAGTCGGGATATCGTTGGAATGCTAGATCCCAACAACACCTTTTTCATTCGATTAATTATGAAATTGTATTTGAATGGACAGTGAATACTTGTCCAAATAGTTAAGGCGCGTGTTTTAGACGAAAGGTCGAATGACACGCTACCTAAGGCGTACGCCTCAATAGTTGTCATTCAAGAATTCAAGGAGTGCGAGACTCCAAGAACTCAGTTCTTTCGTAATTTGATTAAGAAAAAAAAGATTTGAATTTGATGTACGGTTTAGAAACATACTAGTGTTCAGACTCGATCACACGTGAGTGAGGAACGAGGTTAGATGGGTTGAAAACTTTAGGAGGAATGACGACTAATCGATAAACGAGACGTCGGCCTCGCAACCAATTAATTGGGATATTACTGGAATGCTAGATTCCAACGATACCTTTTTCATTCAATTAATTATAAAATATGTTTGTTGGACAATGAAAGTATTGGTCCAAATAATTAGAGGAGGTATTTTAAGAACGAAAGTTTGAATGGCACACCATACAAGGCGTACGCCTCAATAGTGATCATACTCGAATTCAAGGAATGCGCGACTCCAAGAACTCGATTCTTTCGTGATTTAATTTAGAAAAATAATTTAAATGGATTTAGCGTACTCGGACTAGGCGCGCTAGGTATTTAAGAAATGTAAGATCAAAAGGATCACAACTCAAGGTGTACACCTTGAGAGCAATCCTTCGAGAACTCAAGAAGTGCTAGACCTCAAGAGTTCGATATCTAATATTATTTAATTGAAAAGAATAGTTTTGAGGAAAAATACTCGAGGTAAGTCGAGGTTTGAATTTAATTTTAAACGTGTGCACTAGCAAAGTGGGCTAGTCTTCTAAGTGACCAACTAGAAATAACTGATCAAATAGGTATCACTGTAAGGAAGCCCAGGATTAAGCTTTAAAATGTTGTGTCGGTGACCAAAAGGTTGATGGCGAGGCTTTAAGAGCACTCGACTTACAAGAGTAGAAAATGGACTCGATAAATCGAGAATTTAATTTGAAAAATGATTTTGAAGCATTAAGGCATGAACAAGATAAAAGTGCTAAATTTATTACATTTTTAGGAAGGGGGTACATTTGTTCAAATGGGGATAAAATAAAACAAGTGAGTTAAATTTCAAAATCCTTCACTCTTGGTCCGATTTTATTTAACCAACTCAAATAATTAAAGTTTATAAAACCACTTAACTAAATTAAACCAACTCAATTATTCACATTATTCGATTAAAAGTTAATGTAATCAAATAACTAAATTAATTCATATTGATTAATGAAGTTAAATGATTGAGATTTGATTAATTGATTAATCATGTTAATTAAAATTTATTAACAAAATTATTCAATTAAGTCAAATAATTATGTTAATTAAAATTGATTAACAAGATTAAATTATTAAACCAAATTCAAAATTATTTCCTTTTTTTATCTAAAGAACTTTATATTTCACAGAATTTTTCTTAACAATGACACCAAACATAAAAACAAATTAAAAGAGAGTTTGAGTTGGACCTTGTTAAAAACAGAAAAGCAGTAGGTCCTTTGAAGATCCCATTTAGATCAATAGCCTGCTGTCCCTCCCCTCACATATCCATCAAAGCATCAATGTTGTTCAACGTCCCGTTCAATCATAGATGTTGCCAACTGCCACTGAAGCTTCTCAAATAGATCCAAGCACTCTTGATTGTCCCCAAAATCTAATGTTGTACAATCGGTGCCATTAATGGATTTCCCTGAATTCACTTCAAGTGACTTGTTAAGCTGTTGTACGAGTCATTCAAACAAGCTTGAATAAATAAATTTGGCAATTGCATCTCTTGTTTCAATGGCCATTAAGTCCTTGGAACCGCAACCCATCAGCACGGCAGCACTGGTTACAGCTTCATCACCTACAACCTCGATACGTGATGCTGAGACCTCCTGCAGAGTCGTCGTAGTAACCGCTGGGAGTTCATTTTGCCGTTGTTTGTGTTATTGCTACCATCCTCGCGGTGGAGTTGTTGCAGAGTTGAAACTTGGCGACGTCGGGACTAAAGCAAGATCATGAACAAGTCTTTGACCTGGTTTGCAACCTACCATTTCAGCATCGACGCATCGAGTATCTTCTCCGGTTTAAGCTAGCTCAGATGCGTATTCTCTGCGTGAATTGTGCTTCCTATAGTCGTCGCTTGCCGCTTGGTGTTTACTGGTTGCTATGACACATCGAATGAAATCCAGCATCGTGAAATTTCGGACAGAACTTGTTGCTATTGCGAACTCGTTGTCATTGCCGTGTCGGAGTCAGGACTCGTTGTTGTTGCTGCTACCTCATATGCGGCGTCAAAAAAAATCCATTCATCAGAACCACCTTTTCACCTGTCAAACATAAAACATGGCCTTGCAACAAAGCGGATGAGATTTGGTGAGCCAATTCGAAGTCACACGCGAAGGATACGACAAGTTCTGTGACGTTGGGAATGCTTTGCGGATCATACTATGTCATTAAAGTAGCAACTCGAGCATTCAAAAAAAAACCACGGTCCAATTTGAAGCGGATTTTTCCTTGGCTCAATCCCTGCAAGCTGTTTTGCTTTGAAACTTTCGTTCGGGAGCATTTGACAGGATGCGTTGCTTGAATTTGTAACGTGTTTGTTGTATCAACAGAATTCGGCGACACCGCAACAAAATGTAATCACCCTTGCAAATAACAAGGTTGTCTTCTGAACCAAGAGCTGGTTCCTTGAGTCAACTGAAGCATCCGTCCCAGGAGAAGTTAGTTTAATCAAGTTATTAACACTTTGATCTTGAACCGAAAGTGGCGCAGCAGTAAGTATAGCCACTTCTCCCCTTGAATTATCTTCAACAGCAGAAACATGTTGAGCAGAAGACCTAGTATTTATAGAAGAATGTGTTGTATACTTTCTGGTAAAGTCTTCTGCAGCTACATGCGAGTCAGCAGAAGTATCAATTCCTTGATCATGAACAGGCTCTCCATTTGAATCATCTTCAACGGCAGAATCATGTTGAGCAGAAGGCTTGGTAGTGGTTGAAGAATGTGGTGTATGCTTGATGGAAAAGTCTTTTGGATTAACAGCAAAGAAATAGATGAGTTTACTTCTAATGGAAGTTCATATTGAGGCTGCAAAGAAACAAACTCAGATCCCTTTTTTTCCTTTGGATTAACAGCTCTATTACCATCAAAGCTATTAGTTGACTCCACAAATTCAACCATGTCCCTTTCTGATTTTACCTCATCCTTTCCTTTCAAATTAGACTCCATTTCACCACGTGTCAAATGAGAACCTGTTGTTACATCTTCACCAGCATAGATATTTTTTTTGGCGAAATATCACATACAGCTGCAGCTTTGCTGAGACTTGAGTCACTTGACAGACCAGAAAAACCATCACCATGCACAATATTCAATTCTTCAGTCTTTGAATCTGCAACTGGGCTTATTAGTGGATCCACAGTAGTAACAGGAAAATTGCGGAGTTGATTAACCCACGTACTGCATAAGAGTCATTTAAAAAAAAAACAATAACCACTGAAGCAAATCTTTACACAGCTGCTACCAAACAAACTCCATGAAGACAGACCAATTTCGTAATGAGCTCGAACTGTTATTGCGTGTTGTAGTTGTATGGCTGAAACGTTGAGCTGTTTGACGTTGTATACGCGGTTGTTGAAATCGTGTGATGAACATTAGCAGCAGCACCAAAAGATTTCGTAACAAGCTGAGACTGAAGCTGTCAATTTCCTATTGCCACCGGTTGCGTTGGTGTTGTTGTTGTTGGTTGTAAAGTCTGAATCAGATCGGAGTTGTTACTACTTAACTTTCTCATGAACACCGAAATAATGTCGCTGATGCCGACACAACATTGTTGACTTGAACCAGGAACAAAATGTTGATGCTTTTGCAGAGATGAGATCTTCAAAATAATCTTGGTTTGCTGAGTTCAGTTGGTGGAATCAACGCATCTTATTGTTAACGCTCGCGACGAAGCTTGTTGTGTTTTGAAGGATGTGAAGGTATCAAGGCAACCAATACCAACTTCATTTCAGCCTCCTTCTGTTCAAGTTTCTTGTCCAATTCTTTGAGTTCCCTATCCAACTTTTCTTGAGCAGAGGAGTGTTCTAACTCCTTTTCACGAACATCCACCTGTTCCACATCATCTGTTATGCCCACGGGTTTGACATCACAATCAGAAGAATACTCATTGCCACCTGCAAATAAACCATTCTTTGGCTGGAATTCGAGATCATCCGAATCAACCCAATCAGCAAAATTGCTTGATTTCACATTCAAACTTTTCAAACGCAACAATTCTTCTTCCAAATCATGGATCTTTGAAACATAAGACTTCATCAGGTCACAAATCCTGATTTGAACTGGAGTCAATCTCATCCCAAGATTTACCATTTCGAGCTGCTTCTATTTTCATCATCAATTGATCTTTCTCCAACTGAGCATCGCAGGCACGTTGTTTTAAGCTCTCACAGATTTGTCCACGTGCATGAAGCTCGCGCTGTAGCTCTGCATTGTCTTCATACATCTCCAAAGACTTGTTGTCGGCACCGCTGATTAAACCGTCATTCAGCGTCACTCCAAGTTATTGTCGCCGTTACGGATGTTGCAGTTCTATTTCGTTGTTGCTGGTGCGAATATCAATCGCGGAGTCGTGAATGCAACTGAGTTGTTGTTGCTGTTGCCGCGAATTGCTATTCGTGCGTGAGTTATTTTTTGTGGAACTGCTTCACTGCTCAATAACAATGGCTTTCAATGAACCTGCTTTAAAACTTGCACGAGAATTTGGCAAACAACATAAGGACCACCATGACTTCGAAGCATTCACAATGGTATCCTGTTTTCGTGTGAACAGACGCAAACTTCGACACGGGCTTAGCTACAGTTATGGATGTTCGTAGTGAAGCTCAAACTCTTTCAAGTGCGTTCTGCCGAACATGTTATGTGCGTCGGAATCGTGTTGTTTGATGCGGTAGTGATTTGCGAGAAGGGCAGAACGGAGGGTTGTAGAGGTGAGAGTCGGTGTATGGCGTTATGTGAGGGTTTTGGTGGTTGGAAAACGGAAGCGGCGAAGGTGATTGGAGAGTGAAGGACGATGAAGAGAGAAAGAGGTGAAGTGAGGGTTTAGGGCAATGGCATTTGCGGCTAGGGTTACCCCTCAGAATTGGGGCTCTATGAACAGTGACTTCTTTTTATACCCAATTTCCCCAAACTTTAAACCCTAAGTTCCCCACACATCCAACCGTGTTTTCATTTTTTTCAATTTTTCTCTTTCTTAATTTTTTAATTTTTTTTAAATAATAAATGTAATAAATCCATTTTCTATGTTAACTAATTTTAATTAAATAAAAAAAACTAATTCTAATTTAATTAATAATAAAAGAAAATCAAATTCTATTCCTAATTAAAAAGTTCTATTCTAATAAATAAATAATTATAATTCTATCCTATTTTAACTAATTAATCAACTAATAATAAAAATGTTAAAACATAAATAATAATAAATAAAAAGATGCCATGTGGTGCAAATTTATTGAGCTAAAAAGGTGAAAGAGTTTATTTTTGCCGGAAAAAAAACGCTACGCTGTAAAAGCGATGCGAATTGAAAAAATAAAATCGGGCGGAGAAAAATTTGAAACGGGTAGGACAAATTTGGGGTATGACAGATGCCCCTATCTAATTGCCTTGAACCTGAGAAAATGAATAGCTGCATGGCGTTCATTTTAGGGAGGAAGTCAATTAGATACAAGAAGACCCCGAAATTTGTCCGACAGACAAGTAAAATGCAGAGAAATAAGATGTACCATAACAGGGTGGCAGGATGCAAAAATATGAACGAGATAACCTGACATTCTCTGGGTGGTCGAAGCAGTCCCTTATCCAATAAGGTTCTTCGATGATACCAAAGAAGTATCTCTGAATAAAACTTGAGACTCTTCGGGTGGTCGAAGCAGTCCCTTATCCAATAAGGTTCTTCGATGATACCAAAGCAGTATCTCTGATCACAACTTGAGATTCTTCGGGTGGTCGAAGCAGCCTCTTATCCAATAAGGTTCTTCGGTGATACCAAAGCAGTATCTCTGAACATAACTTGAGATTCTTCGGGTGGTCGAAGCAGCATCTTATCCAATAAGATTCTTCGGTGATACCAAAGCAGTATCTCTGAACACAACTTGAGATTCTTCGGGTGGCCGAAGCAGTACCTTATCCATTAAGGCTCTTCGATGATACCAAAGCAGTATCTCGAGTGAAACATGAGATTCTTCGGGTGGTCGAAGCAGTACCTTATCCATTAAGGCTCTTCGATGATACCAAAGCAGTATCTCGAACAAAACTTGAGATTCTTCGGGTGGTCGAAGCAGCATCTTATCCAATAAGATTCTTCGATGATACCAAAGCAGTATCTCGAACAAAACTTGAGATTCTTCGGGTGGTCGAAGCAGTACCTTGCCCATTAAGGCTCTTCGATGATACCAAAGCAGTATCTCGAACAAAACTTGAGATTCTTCGGGTAGTCGAAACAACACCTTATCTATTAAGGCTCTTCGATGATACCAAAGCAGTATCTCGAACAAAACTTGAGATTCTTCGGGTGGTCGAAGCAGCACCTTATCCATTAAGGTTCTTCGATGATACCAAAGCAGTATCTCGAACAAAACATGAGATTCTTCGGGTGGTCGAAGCAGTACCTTATTCGTTAAGGTTCTTCGATGATACCAAAGCAGTATCTCGAACAAAACTTGAGATTCTTCGGGTGATTGAAGCAGTACCTTATCCATTAAGGCTCTTCGATGATACCAAAGCAGTATCTCGAACAAAACTTGAGATTCTTCGGGTGATCGAAGCAGTACCTTATCCATTAAGGCTCTTCGATGATACCAAAGCAGTATCTCGAACAAAACTTGAGATTCTTCGGGTGATCGAAGCTGTACCTTATCCATTAAGGCTCTTCGATGATACCAAAGCAGTATCTCGAACAAAACTTGAGATTCTTCGGGTGATCGAAGCAGTACCTTATCCATTAAGGCTCTTCGATGATACCAAAGCAGTATCTCGAACAAAACTTGAGATTCTTCGGGGGATCGAAGCAGTACCTTATCCATTAAGGCTCTTCGATGATACCAAAGCAGTATCTCGAACAAAACTTGAGATTCTTCGGGTGATCGAAGCAGTACCTTATCCATTAAGGCTCTTCGATGATACCAAAGCAGTATCTCGAACAAAACTTGAGATTCTTCGGGTGATCGAAGCTGTACCTTATCCATTAAGGCTCTTCGATGATACCAAAGCAGTATCTCGAACAAAACTTGAGATTCTTCGGGTGATCGAAGCAGTACCTTATCCATTAAGGCTCTTCGATGATACCAAAGCAGTATCTCGAACAAAACTTGAGATTCTTCGGGTGGTCGAAGCAGCCTCTTATTCAATAAGATTCTTCGATGATACCAAAGCAGTATCTCTGAGTGATACATTTGCTGGGGAATAGTTGAGCTAAAATTCCTATTTAAAGGAACAGCGTTGTCCAAACTCTGCGGGGGAGAAATCTTCAATAAACTCTCTAAGATAACTTCTGCTTGGGGAACCACCGGAGCAATAGTTGCTGGGGATCATCATCATCAACTGCATGGTTAAAGACTGACTTGCTGGGGAGTAGAATTCCCTGAACTCGTAGGGTATTAAATCTTTTCAGAGTCATACAGCCAACTTCAATGGAGGACCGACCAAGATGCTCGCGAACTGATCCTGGATCCTACTATGTTGTTATGCCATGTTAATGGTGATGGCGATGATATGCGTTATGATACATAAACATGCAACCAAGATGCAACTGCTAGGGAGTGCAAGATGCGAATGCAAATGATATGTTAATGCTCGATATGACTATAATATGATGTGATATTGTATGTTGTGCTTATGATAATGAAAATGATCAGGTATGCTGGGGATAAAAACCCTGCCGGGGACATCACCAGGGACTGGATTCGGTAGTTGCCAAATGGTTTGGACTTCGGTTATTGAGGATGCCAGCGAGGGTGGACTTTGGTAATTGCCAAATGGATTGGACTTTAATTTCATGAGGGTGCCAACGAGGGTGGACTTTGGTAATTGCCAAATGGATTGGACTTTAATTTCATGAGGGTGCCAACGAGGGTGGACTTTTAGTGGTTGCCAAAAAGGTTGGACTTTAGAGGATTTGTTTCGGTTACAAAGCTCTGACAGGTATCAGGTCCAGGCCGTGGGGGTGAAACCCAATGACAGAGAGGCTTTTTCAGGAGGTTAAGGTCATTTGGTGGGGGTGATGGCATGATTCCCCGACACTCAACTTTTGTTGACGAGAATAAACTTGCTTGAGTAACTGCCCCAATGTTTTTCAACTTGCCCCAGTTTGGGTCTATGAAGGAATTTCCCTTGAACGGAAATTGGAAACAATCACACCATGAGACGAACTCGAGACGGCTTGCCCCAGCATTCCAAGTCGTGAAAGGAAGTTGGAAACAGTTGTACCATGAGATGAACTCGAGATGGCTTATTGCAAATTTTAGTCAGGAAAGGGTTTTGACCTTGATTAACTGACCCTTGGGGCAATTGGTTTCAAATTATTCTTGAGATAGTCTGCTCCAGAATGAGCGTTGAAGCGACATGACTTGTGCTGATTGAGCGTTGGAGGGACTCTCCCTTAATCAAACGAAACTCTGGGTAGCCTGCCCCTTGTTGGATCCTTTGCAGAAGTGGTATACTCGTTCTGGTAAGAACCTAGCTTCTAGCTGATATATCATGACAGCTTACAAACGTTGAGCGTAGCGACTTATCCAAAGCATTCTGACTGTGCGAGCGTAGCGACTTAACTAACGCGTGTTAGTCGTACGAGCGTAGCGATTTAACCAATGCATATGGATTGCGTGAGCATAGCGACTTAACCAATGCGTTTGGATTGCGCTTTTGCTCTGCCCCAAGGCCTTTGGCGCTTGTTGACCTCAACCATCAGCTAGTTTGCCCCAAGTTCAACCAGTTTGCCCTAGTCTGCCGGGTGTTTTGAAGGACTTTTCTTCTGGGATGAGAACTTTGGCGATGATCATACCAGGATATGGCTTGAACCCATTTGCCCCAGTGTCTGAACCTTGCAGTGGTCCGCCCCGGTTTAAACCTCAGGAGGACTTGCCCCAAATCCGTAGGGTTAGGAGAAATTCTTGATTCAGGTCAACGCCAATGAGTGATCAAGTTCCTCTTTGACTGTTCTTTTGTTGAAAATTTCCATAATGCCAAGTACTGACTTGCAGTTAAAAGTGTTTATTCAAAAATGGTGATTTTAATGCGACATTCGTGCAAGTTTTGAAAATATCATTTATTGGGAATGATGTGAAAATGTGTGACGAGTGGACTGTTAATCCAAACGCAATGCTGATTTAATTGGTGTGAAAGATATAGCAAGAATATGACACCAATGCATAAGATTAGCAAATATGTAGGAGTCAGTTTACGCAACCTTGCTGTAGTATGCTTTCAGAATAAACCTCGCCTCAATTAGGTCTTTTAAGGGTTGTAATGTGGTCTGGTTCACGGTTATAGAAACAAAGGATATAAGGCTCAAAGCATGATTTGGTACCCACCCCTTTTTCGTAATGATCTCCATACCTACGTTCAGTTAATTTTGCACCTGCTTGACGGTATAAGCTAGATAGTTCAAGGTTCGCTCGAGATGGCAGTCACCTTATTTTGGCTTTGATGAATGTCAGTGCCCCTTGATTTGGGTGGCCACTGAATCTTATTTTGTTTTTTTTTGTTGAGGGTTTGAGGACCTCTTTTTGGTTTTGTTTTTGATCCCTAACTTTTTCCTGGACTGATCTTGTTTTTCGAGTCCATCGGGATTGCCTTGATTTTTGCCTAAGTCTCCTTTTGAGGTATTCGACTTAGCAGGCTTTTGATTTTTCTTGTATTTTGAAAGGCTTGTGACTGCCAAGTCATTTGGTCATTGACAAACAACCGTTATCTCTTGTATTTTATCTTGAGTGCGGGATTGGATTAACTGAACACTACCCATGCCCCAGGTTAAGCGTAAAGGTTTAGCAATCCGAAGGAAACTTCTACTTCTAGGCTCGAAGTGGTTGACTAGGGACTAACTTCTTATCTCTCCGGTGTTTGGGGATTTGAAACAATGTCTGTACATCATTAGCGAGATTTTATCCAAAAGCATACTATCAGCAATTATGGGTATTTTGTTTTCGTCATCCTCCCTCAAATCTTTGCTAAACAGCAGTGCGATGAAGGAAGTGGAGTGAGATTTTTTGTGATTTTGTCAATAAGTGAGAAAACATGAGTGGATACGAATGGATTTGATCAAAAGCATGCATAATCATCACATTAACAATACCATTAATAAGAAAAAATGTCTAAAAGCAAGTAGCACTCAATATAAAGGAAACTACAAATGCACAAAAATGATAAGGAAACTGCCAGTATTGAGGAACTGGGCTCTTCTTTCTTGCTTCACAGTTGGGCTAACTTTTGGTAGCTGTTTCATATTGCCTTCTGCATTATTCTCGTCTTTTCTTAGCTCAACTTGATTCTGCCTCAAGTGTTCCATGGTCTTCCAGCACTAAGTCAAGTTCATTACTGGTGTCGGGAAATCAACCGCGGATTATTGATAAAGGGTGGATAGGCTTTGGAATAAGTTATACGATGCAAATGAGACGCAGATGCAGTGATATGCGAATGCAGGTGCTAACAGGATCCAGGATAACATAAGCAACTCAAAGCGACCTAACCGGTAGGTTATTCAAGGTAAGTTCTAGATTTTGTACCCACAGACCCACTCACGGGATAGCTTCTATGTTGATGGATAAGGTTCCCAAGATCACGGACACCAATCGCATCAACATTACGCAACAGGCTAGCTGTATTATAACGAGAGTACGATAGGGTCTCTCCTGAGCGGAGTCCTCATGCTAGGCACACGAGGAGCGGGTCCTCGGAGATTAACATTACACGACTACCAATATAGAAACTGGTTCTAAGAGTGGTTCCCAGAGTCATGGACCCTTCATGAATCAAATCGTGCAACAGGCTAGCTGCGTTACGATATGATCTACGAAAAGGTCTATTCTGGAGGAGCTTTCATGCTAGGCACACAAGGAGCGAGTCCTTGGGGACTAACACTAATTACTACCAATTCTAAACTATGTTTTCCCTCTTCTTTTTCCAAAGCTCGGGTGTAGAGCTTTACTTGTGATATTTTCCCAGAATCCAACAAGCAAATATACTACAAAGCATATAATAGAAAGAGAAAGCAATAAATAAAGAACAGGAGAAAATAAACATAAAGAAAACAGTTAAACAAAAGGTTAGTACTCTCGAATCGATTCAAGTTAGGCTTGACTCTCTCTTGCATAGGGCAATGCAGTTCCCCAGCAGAGTCGCCATCTGTCGTACCTCAAAAAATACGATCCTCGCGATGGCCGCGGAAAATACTGTTCGAAACAGAGTCGCCACCGAACTTTATTCATTCCAAGGATGGAATAGGAAAATATCGATAAAACCTTTAAGGAGATAAGAACATGGTCATCGCAACCAATATTCCAGGTTCGGGAGTCGGTTACGCAGAGGGAAGGTATTAGCACCCTCTACGTCCGTTGTACTCAACGGGAACCTCTTGATCGATTCGAGAGTAAAGTTAACTATGCTTATTTGTTTCCTTCTAAGGTTTCTCCTATGGGGGGAATGGATGGTTATAAGATAGGGTGCTCGCCAAGGATTGGGGCCCTTGTGCCTACGTATCTTCACTTATAAGAAGTGGAAAATCAGAGCATTCGTAGTTCATGGGACTACGGGAAAAATAGGGGATTGTGCTCGCCAAGATCGTCGCAATCTTGTGCCTACGTATCTTACATTCAGAAGGGAATGAAGAATCAGAGCAGCCGTAGTTCGGCTAACTACGGTAAAAGGCTTGGAAACGAACGAGAGTTTAAGACGCATTCTAACTGCTAAACGTTGGCTTGTCTGCTCGCTAGGGGAGGCTGAAGCACGAGTTCATATGCGCGGAAGAAGGGACTAAACAATGTTCTTATCAAAAGGTGTTTTGGTTGGAAATCGCACGAGGGCGAGGAATTTAGTGTTTAAGAAAGATTCAATCGCACGGTGGCGCGAGAAAAGAGTTGGAATGGTTGAATATTTTAAGGGAGAATGACGACTACTCGATAAACGAGACGTCAGTCTCGCAACCAATTAGTCGGGATATCGTTGGAATGCTAGATCCCAACAACACCTTTTTCATTCGATTAATTATGAAATTGTATTTGAATGGACAGTGAATACTTGTCCAAATAGTTAAGGCGCGTGTTTTAGACGAAAGGTCGAATGACACGCTACCTAAGGCGTACGCCTCAATAGTTGTCATTCAAGAATTCAAGGAGTGCGAGACTCCAAGAACTCAGTTCTTTCGTAATTTGATTAAGAAAAAAAAAGATTTGAATTTGATGTACGGTTTAGAAACATACTAGTGTTCAGACTCGATCACACGTGAGTGAGGAACGAGGTTAGATGGGTTGAAAACTTTAGGAGGAATGACGACTAATCGATAAACGAGACGTCGGCCTCGCAACCAATTAATCGGGATATTACTGGAATGCTAGATTCCAACGATACCTTTTTCATTCAATTAATTATAAAATATGTTTGTTGGACAATGAAAGTATTGGTCCAAATAATTAGAGGAGGTATTTTAAGAACGAAAGTTTGAATGGCACACCATACAAGGCGTACGCCTCAATAGTGATCATACTCGAATTCAAGGAATGCGCGACTCCAAGAACTCGATTCTTTCGTGATTTAATTTAGAAAAATAATTTAAATGGATTTAGCGTACTCGGACTAGGCGCGCTAGGTATTTAAGAAATGTAAGATCAAAAGGATCACAACTCAAGGTGTACACCTTGAGAGCAATCCTTCGAGAACTCAAGAAGTGCTAGACCTCAAGAGTTCGATATCTAATATTATTTAATTGAAAAGAATAGTTTTGAGGAAAAATACTCGAGGTAAGTCGAGGTTTGAATTTAATTTTAAACGTGTGCACTAGCAAAGTGGGCTAGTCTTCTAAGTGACCAACTAGAAATAACTGATCAAATAGGTATCACTGTAAGGAAGCCCAGGATTAAGCTTTAAAATGTTGTGTCGGTGACCAAAAGGTTGATGGCGAGGCTTTAAGAGCACTCGACTTACAAGAGTAGAAAATGGACTCGATAAATCAAGAATTTAATTTGAAAAATGATTTTGAAGCATTAAGGCATGAACAAGATAAAAGTGCTAAATTTATTACATTTTTAGGAAGGGGGTACATTTGTTCAAATGGGGATAAAATAAAACAAGTGAGTTAAATTTCAAAATCCTTCACTCTTGGTCCGATTTTATTTAACCAACTCAAATAATTAAAGTTTATAAAACCACTTAACTAAATTAAACCAACTCAATTATTCACATTATTCGATTAAAAGTTAATGTAATCAAATAACTAAATTAATTCATATTGATTAATGAAGTTAAATGATTGGGATTTAATTAATTGATTAATCATGTTAATTAAAATTTATTAACAAAATTATTCAATTAAGTCAAATAATTATGTTAATTAAAATTGATTAACAAGATTAAATTATTAAACCAAATTCAAAATTATTTCCTTTTTTTATCTAAAGAACTTTATATTTCACAGAATTTTTCTTAACAATGACACCAAACATAAAAACAAATTAAAAGAGAGTTTGAGTTGGACCTTGTTAAAAACAGAAAAGCAGTAGGTCCTTTGAAGATCCCATTTAGATCAATAGCCTGCTGTCCCTCCCCTCACATATCCATCAAAGCATCAATGTTGTTCAACGTCCCGTTCAATCATAGATGTTGCCAACTGCCACTGAAGCTTCTCAAATAGATCCAAGCACTCTTGATTGTCCCCAAAATCTAATGTTGTACAATCGGTGCCATTAATGGATTTCCCTGAATTCACTTCAAGTGACTTGTTAAGCTGTTGTACGAGCCATTCAAACAAGCTTGAATAAATAAATTTGGCAATTGCATCTCTTGTTTCAATGGCCATTAAGTCCTTGGAACCGCAACCCATCAGCACGGCAGCACTGGTTACAGCTTCATCACCTACAACCTCGATACGTGATGCTGAGACCTCCTGCAGAGTCGTCGTAGTAACCGCTGGGAGTTCATTTTGCCGTTGTTTGTGTTATTGCTACCATCCTCGCGGTGGAGTTGTTGCAGAGTTGAAACTTGGCGACGTCGGGACTAAAGCAAGATCATGAACAAGTCTTTGACCTGGTTTGCAACCTACCATTTCAGCATCGACGCATCGAGTATCTTCTCCGGTTTAAGCTAGCTCAGATGCGTATTCTCTGCGTGAATTGTGCTTCCTATAGTCGTCGCTTGCCGCTTGGTGTTTACTGGTTGCTATGACACATCGAATGAAATCCAGCATCGTGAAATTTCGGACAGAACTTGTTGCTATTGCGAACTCGCTGTCATTGCCGTGTCGGAGTCAGGACTCGTTGTTGTTGCTGCTACCTCATATGCGGCGTCAAAAAAAATCCATTCATCAGAACCACCTTTTCACCTGTCAAACATAAAACATGGCCTTGCAACAAAGCGGATGAGATTTGGTGAGCCAATTCGAAGTCACACGCGAAGGATACGACAAGTTCTGTGACGTTGGGAATGCTTTGCGGATCATACTATGTCATTAAAGTAGCAACTCGAGCGTTCAAAAAAAAACCACGGTCCAATTTGAAGCGGATTTTTCCTTGGCTCAATCCCTGCAAGCTGTTTTGCTTTGAAACTTTCGTTCGGGAGCATTTGACAGGATGCGTTGCTTGAATTTGTAACGTGTTTGTTGTATCAACAGAATTCGGCGACACCGCAACAAAATGTAATCACCCTTGCAAATAACAAGGTTGTCTTCTGAACCAAGAGCTGGTTCCTTGAGTCAACTGAAGCATCCGTCCCAGGAGAAGTTAGTTTAATCAAGTTATTAACACTTTGATCTTGAACCGAAAGTGGCGCAGCAGTAAGTATAGCCACTTCTCCCCTTGAATTATCTTCAACAGCAGAAACATGTTGAGCAGAAGACCTAGTATTTATAGAAGAATGTGTTGTATACTTTCTGGTAAAGTCTTCTGCAGCTACATGCGAGTCAGCAGAAGTATCAATTCCTTGATCATGAACAGGCTCTCCATTTGAATCATCTTCAACGGCAGAATCATGTTGAGCAGAAGGCTTGGTAGTGGTTGAAGAATGTGGTGTATGCTTGATGGAAAAGTCTTTTGGATTAACAGCAAAGAAATAGATGAGTTTACTTCTAATGGAAGTTCATATTGAGGCTGCAAAGAAACAAACTCAGATCCCTTTTTTTCCTTTGGATTAACAGCTCTATTACCATCAAAGCTATTAGTTGACTCCACAAATTCAACCATGTCCCTTTCTGATTTTACCTCATCCTTTCCTTTCAAATTAGACTCCATTTCACCACGTGTCAAATGAGAACCTGTTGTTACATCTTCACCAGCATAGATATTTTTTTTGGCGAAATATCACATACAGCTGCAGCTTTGCTGAGACTTGAGTCACTTGACAGACCAGAAAAACCATCACCATGCACAATATTCAATTCTTCAGTCTTTGAATCTGCAACTGGGCTTATTAGTGGATCCACAGTAGTAACAGGAAAATTGCGGAGTTGATTAACCCACGTACTGCATAAGAGTCATTTAAAAAAAAACAATAACCACTGAAGCAAATCTTTACACTGCTGCTACCAAACAAACTCCATGAAGACAGACCAATTTCGTAATGAGCTCGAACTGTTATTGCGTGTTGTAGTTGTATGGCTGAAACGTTGAGCTGTTTGACGTTGTATACGCGGTTGTTGAAATCGTGTGATGAACATTAGCAGCAGCACCAAAAGATTTCGTAACAAGCTGAGACTGAAGCTGTCAATTTCCTATTGCCACCGGTTGCGTTGGTGTTGTTGTTGTTGGTTGTAAAGTCTGAATCAGATCGGAGTTGTTACTACTTAACTTTCTCATGAACACCAAAATAATGTCGCTGATGCCGACACAACATTGTTGACTTGAACCAGGAACAAAATGTTGATGCTTTTGCAGAGATGAGATCTTCAAAATAATCTTGGTTTGCTGAGTTCAGTTGGTGGAATCAACGCATCTTATTGTTAACGCTCGCGACGAAGCTTGTTGTGTTTTGAAGGATGTGAAGGTATCAAGGCAACCAATACCAACTTCATTTCAGCCTCCTTCTGTTCAAGTTTCTTGTCCAATTCTTCGAGTTCCCTATCCAACTTTTCTTGAGCAGAGGAGTGTTCTAACTCCTTTTCACGAACATCCACCTGTTCCACATCATCTGTTATGCCCACGGGTTTGACATCACAATCAGAAGAATACTCATTGCCACCTGCAAATAAACCATTCTTTGGCTGGAATTCGAGATCATCCGAATCAACCCAATCAGCAAAATTGCTTGATTTCACATTCAAACTTTTCAAACGCAACAATTCTTCTTCCAAATCATGGATCTTTGAAACATAAGACTTCATCAGGTCACAAATCCTGATTTGAACTGGAGTCAATCTCATCCCAAGATTTACCATTTCGAGCTGCTTCTATTTTCATCATCAATTGATCTTTCTCCAACTGAGCATCGCAGGCACGTTGTTTTAAGCTCTCACAGATTTGTCCACGTGCATGAAGCTCGCGCTGTAGCTCTGCATTGTCTTCATACATCTCCAAAGACTTGTTGTCGGCACCGCTGATTAAACCGTCATTCAGCGTCACTCCAAGTTATTGTCGCCGTTACGGATGTTGCAGTTCTATTTCGTTGTTGCTGGTGCGAATATCAATCGCGGAGTCGTGAATGCAACTGAGTTGTTGTTGCTGTTGCCGCGAATTGCTATTCGTGCGTGAGTTATTTTTTGTGGAACTGCTTCACTGCTCAATAACAATGGCTTTCAATGAACCTGCTTTAAAACTTGCACGAGAATTTGGCAAACAACATAAGGACCACCATGACTTCGAAGCATTCACAATGGTATCCTGTTTTCGTGTGAACAGACGCAAACTTCGACACGGGCTTAGCTACAGTTATGGATGTTCGTAGTGAAGCTCAAACTCTTTCAAGTGCGTTCTGCCGAACATGTTATGTGCGTCGGAATCGTGTTGTTTGATGCGGTAGTGATTTGCGAGAAGGGCAGAACGGAGGGTTGTAGAGGTGAGAGTCGGTGTATGGCGTTATGTGAGGGTTTTGGTGGTTGGAAAACGGAAGCGGCGAAGGTGATTGGAGAGTGAAGGACGATGAAGAGAGAAAGAGGTGAAGTGAGGGTTTAGGGCAATGGCATTTGCGGCTAGGGTTACCCCTCAGAATTGGGGCTCTATGAACAGTGACTTCTTTTTATACCCAATTTCCCCAAACTTTAAACCCTAAGTTCCCCACACATCCAACCGTGTTTTCATTTTTTTCAATTTTTCTCTTTCTTAATTTTTTAATTTTTTTTAAATAATAAATGTAATAAATCCATTTTCTATGTTAACTAATTTTAATTAAATAAAAAAAACTAATTCTAATTTAATTAATAATAAAAGAAAATCAAATTCTATTCCTAATTAAAAAGTTCTATTCTAATAAATAAATAATTATAATTCTATCCTATTTTAACTAATTAATCAACTAATAATAAAAATGTTAAAACATAAATAATAATAAATAAAAAGATGCCATGTGGTGCAAATTTATTGGGCTAAAAAGGTGAAAGAGTTTATTTTTGCCGAAAAAAAAACGCTACGCTGTAAAAGCGATGCGAATTGAAAAAATAAAATCGGGCGGAGAAAAATTTGAAACGGGTAGGACAAATTTGGGGTATGACACTTTTTTACTTATATTATTTGTGTATATTAGTGATATGAATATATGAAAATCATTTGTAGTGGCGAAAATAACCCAGCGGCTATTCTTGTGGATACTATGTTATAAGATATATGCTCCATGTTGTCTTCACGGACATTACAAATGGATGGATGAAGCATCAATTATTAGCTTAATCCACATATATATATATATATATATATATATATATATATATATATATATATATATATATATATATATATATATATATATATATATATATATATATATATATATATATATATATATATATATATATATATATATTATATATATATATATATATATATATATATATATATATATATATATATATATATATATATATATATATATATATATATATATATATATATATATATATATATATATATATATATATATATATATATATATAAATATTTATATTTCTCAAGTTGATTTTGTTGTTGTTAGGTTATCATAATTTAAATTTTATTCTAATTATAGGAGTTTAACGACAGACCCCCATACTCAAGAGAAGATATATATGACATCCGATCACGTTGAAATGATGCCTATTAATCTTGTTTTGAATCTCGACAACAATAGTTTTTCTTGGTTTTTATAATCTTAATTTGTATATGTACATATGTTTTCTCATTTTTATGTACAAATATGTAAATGTGTGTATTCTATCTTGATGAGAACAATGTAAATTTGTACATTTTATTTTAAAAACAATGATAATTTGTTATTATGTGTTTACAAGATTTAAAATAATATGATATATCCTAATTCAGACACATATTTTGTAGTTTATGTGTAAAAAATGATACAAACCAATGAAAATAAGATTTTAAAAAAAAATAAATATGGTATTTGTGTTTACAAGATTTATTATGATATGATACATGCCCGTGAAAATAAGATTTAAAACAAATTATATATGACAATAAATAAGATTTAACCCTTTAGTTATTACTCAAAACCGAGGTAAAAATATATCTTATTGCCTCGGTTTTTAAATAAAACTGAGAGGTATATGGCATGCGCAACAAAATTTGGAAAATAAAAATATGTTGTTGCTAGAGACTGAACCAAAGATCATTTACTTTCTAACCTCGGTTTTAAAGAAACTAGGTGGAAATGGAAAATTATCATGTCACCCTTTGTTACTTCGCCTGTGTAACTGAGGTAAAATCCATTTCGCGACCAAGGTGAGATGTGTTATTTGTAGTAGTGTTATGAGTTGGGTCTATGCCAAGGTCTTTAAATAATGGTGGAATACAAGAATGACACTCTAAATTTGATGCTTTTATTCCATACCTTTAATATCCAACAAACCTCAGCCAATTCAGATCGAAGTCAAGGGTTGCTCTTGTTAAGGCATAGCAAAAAGATGTTCGAAGTATACATAGACAGTCAGAAGAACTTCAAAGACATATATTACCTAGTCATCCCTCTTAGTCATACTACTCATTAGAGTATTTGCAAAATTCAAACTGGAGTCCCTTCAAGATACAACGATAAATTCCCAAAATTTTGGCGACAAAATCACTTTCTGGTGGGACTGGGATCATACATATGTTAGACCCGTGATTTATTTCAATCAAAGAAGTACTTGAAGACTAAGTTTACTTCCTTCTGAGAAGCTCGTGACTTTGTTGTAGGTACGAGATATTCTATTCTTGATCCTTCAAAATAGAATAGGCCATGGAAACTTTTATGTTAGTTGAATCAACTACTAAAGAAGATATACGAAACATCTTTAGTAAGGGGCAGAGGTTTTTTTAAATCTTCTGGATGTTTAACATATTTCTTGTGAAGGTAGCTACTAAGTTTTATCATCCTCTTGTGAGGGTAGCTATTATATCAATGGAGGCGATGTTATAGAGATTTAGATGTACTCCTTTGTTACAACACAACATCATCGGGAGTTACGTCGAACGTGGTCCCGAGGTTATCGTGTTGTATTATTTCAAGTTGTATGGCGGCTAATGATAAAGCTTTTTATTAGTTTTCATCTATATGTAAGGGTTTCTTATTGAAATGATGCATGTCTTATTGCTGCACTAGGTTGTATATGCTCGTTATGAGTTCATTTATGTCTTGTATCCCGAGTGTCGCTTGAAGTTGCAGACGGTTCAGAGACATTTTTGGTATAAGAAATTGCACTTGCGACAAAGGTTGTTTCAACATTTGACCTTGAAGTAGTTGTCCGAACCATTTGAGCGATGATAAAACCTGATAAGTTACTCATCCAACCGATAGGGTGTTAGGATCTGAAGAGAAATGGAAGTTGGAGAAGTCACTAACACCAGATCACGTGTCCTTGGGGGATACAAGGCCCGACGCTAGGCATGACAATGGGGCGGGTCGGGGACAGTTTTTACCTCCCTCAAACCAAACCCAAATCCCTAAACAATCCTTATTCTCCACCCTAAACCTAATCAGAGATAGAGAATTAAAACCCAAACCCATCCGAAATGGGTTCGAGTATCCCTGCACCGCCACCATCCACTTAGTGAAATCAATTTTTTTAATAGAAAAAATTATTTATTTTTCCAATATCAAACTACATTTCAATTAATAAAATAAAATAATCTTTAAAAAGTTCCATACATACATTACAAATGTTTTAAATAAAAAATTCAAATTAAAATATCAAAACATTAACCACATATTTAATATTCTAAATTATCAAAATAAATGATTATCTACATAATAAAGCGAATAGGGTGGGTTCAGGGTGGATATTAGTGTCCCCATTACCCGACCCATCCCCATATTTTATAATTAGGGAAAACTCAAATCCAAAACCAGTCAAAGCGGGTTTTCCCCGTCAACTTTAAGAAATTCGTATAGACCGCCACTATTTCAACGTGGAAATAGGAAATTCGTGTTTTGTATGTGAAGTCCATCGTGGAAAGCTTTTAGTACGACAATGGGAGTTTTCGGCAAGTAGAGAGGTTAACACACCAACACCCAAGTTAGTGAGGTTAGATAAGGTTAACACACCAACACCCAAGTTAGTGAGGTTATATAAGTGTAACTTTGTAAGAGTATAATGAATCGCATCTTAGTGTGGTGCAAAATCACACTCAGATAACGATTGAAACCACCCGCTAGTGAATATGACATCAAATATGGGTTGTGAGGCTCTAGTGTGTGGTCCCTTAGATAGAGTTTACATGCTCGTTAGTCTGAACGGAAAAAGCTTTGGAATGTGCTTTTGAATTGGGACGATCTTGTTAGATCACTTGATTGATCTGAAACATGAACAAATAAATATTTGATATAACTTATCTATTACACCATCATATTGAATTTTCTTATTATATTTATTTAAAAATTTATCTCTTACACAATTATCAGGGATGAGAATAGATCAGAACAACTTAAAGAAACCTATAATTTAGTTTATTTATGTCTGATCTAACCTGTTTAATAAAAAGGTTAGACTTAAGTAAAAAGAAAAAAAGAAAAAAACTAAACTTAAACTTTTTAAAAAGACTTAAATTATTTATAGAAACATATGAAACTTGAAATAAGGTTTATATATATAAATATTAACTATAAAATATGTTAAATAATATATAAAAGGTCATGTAATCTATTTAAAAATAAGTAAATGAATTATTTAATAGTTTTGATTTGAAATATACTTGTGGAAAAATGAGACTAAGCTTTTAAAAATACTAGATTATGTCCTAGAAAAAGCCTACTAATAAAATAAACAATATATCA
This sequence comes from Lathyrus sativus, assembly GCA_963859935.3. Lineage (NCBI taxonomy): Eukaryota > Viridiplantae > Streptophyta > Magnoliopsida > Fabales > Fabaceae > Lathyrus > Lathyrus sativus. The sequence continues at coordinate 468,145,930 of OZ012739.1, forward strand.
AACTCACATCCTAAAAATTTATCTAAACCAAACTTATGTCTTTTAAAATCTCTCATATCCTGCTCTTATTATATTTAAATATGTGTTTTATTTTAAAGTTAAAAAAATAATAATATGTATAAGGACACTGACATAATATCAAGGTCTATTCAGTCCAATTACTGTTGAAATGTAGAATTATTGAAGTAATGTCAATTAATTATTGAACTGTTAGTACAAGGACCACTGACATAAGCACTTATGTATGACTCTGATTAGTCGATGAAATGTTCAAAGACAATTATTGACAGAAATCAGAGCAGCCCTTCTTTTCAAATGGCCCACAGGCTATATTTAGATCAGCATATTTTATTCGAATTTTCATGTCTTGCATTTTTTTTATTCAAAATAAATATCAAATTATTATGTTAAAAAAAAAAAAAATTCATTTTTATTATAAACGGTGCCGTCTCCTGAATGGATATTTCGCTCATTGATCCAGCAATACTGTATACTAAGATTTTCTTTATATTTTTTATATAATAAATATTAATAATTAATATATATTAATATTAATATATATATATATATATATATATATATATATATATATATATATATATATATATATATATATATATATATATATATATATATATATATATATTAATATTAATATATATTAATTAATATATTTTTAATTATTAATTAATATAATAAATATTAATAATTAATATATATTAATATTAAAAATTAATATATTTCCTAACAATTAACACCTTTTTAAAATCTATATATATTATTCATAATAATTATTAATTAAAAAATATTAATATTAATATATTATTAATATATTAAAAAAATAAAAATATTATAAATTACACAGTATCGCCCATTAAATGAACGGAAGGGACATTGCCGCCCATTCACCTTTATAACAAAAATATTTTTTTTTTTTTAAAAAATGGTAGTTTAGTATTTATTTTAAAAAAAAGGGATATTTGTTATTTTATATTTAAAAAGATAGTAGGAGAATTCATTTTATTCACACATATATCAAATAAGGAAATTTTATTTAAATAATTAATTTTTTAAAATAAATATTCAAACTATTTTTCAAAGTAATTTACTTTTAAAATGAAAATTCAATATAAAAAATCATCAATTTAATTGATGACAGTGGTGTCTTAAATTTAATTCACATTAATATACAAATATATTTGTTCTCCTACGTATTTGTATACGGTTGTCAATTGAATTGTTAAATTGATGAATGTGTTCTATATTGTCACTAATTGAATAATTAACATTTCTATATTGTGTTAATTTTATTTTATTTATAAGTAGATTGGTTTGAGAAATATGTAAAAAATTGGATTAATTTAAATATTTATTTTAAAAAGTTGGTTTTGGATTAATTCGCTTTTGATTTTATAGTTTAATATATTTTAATTTTAAAAAATTACAAAGAATTTTTAAATTTTTTAAAATAAAATTAGTTTAAGCAAATTTTGTAATGTTAAAATTTAAAAAATCATTTAATTTTAAAGTTATTTTATACAATTTGGTATAAAATTATTTTTAACATATAAATTATTTTTAAACTTATAATTTTGATTGTATTTTAATTTTGTTAATATATATTTATATTATTTGATGTTAAAATTAATATTTTAATTTTTTAAAAAATATTTAATATAAATTTTAATATTTTAAAATATATTTCTATAAATCTCATTTTTAAAAATCTAAAAAAAATTATTTTATTAAAGTTAAAACAAAAGAGCCATAAATATCACCAACTTTTTCTTTTTCAAACAAGACACGCACGTGTTTCATCTATAGTCCCTACCAAATATCAATATCAACAATGGTTGTGTTTTCATTTTAGTAAAAATAAAACTTATGTACAAAATGTTAAGCATACCTATATAAAATAAATTTGACAATAAATAGAAGGTTAATGACTGGCATTTTCTTATTGGCAAAAAACAAACTAATACTCAAAGTCTTAACAAGACATTTATTTCTTAGAATTTGAAGTTACAAAAAGGCACATTGAAGCATTAAAATAAACTATCAAATAAAAAGGAATAAAAATATCTTAGGACTATTTATCGTTAGCTCCAAAAATAATAGTAATTGATCAGATGGCCAGTGAAGAGCTTGGATGTCGGCAGTAGACATGGTCATAGTCAGGATTTTAAATTTTATCAAAGGTATGATTAAAATCCCATGTGCAAGATTTTAAAAAAAAGTTAAAGTGAGATAACTTAATATATTTGATAAATTTTAGAAAAAAAGATAATCTAATACAAAACGATAACCTGGAAAAGTTAATATTATTTGATAAGGGAAATGCTAAAGAGTACTCTCAGGGTACTGATTAAGAATTTTAAAATGGTAAATTGAATATTATTTAAGAGATTAAAAAGACATGGTTTTTCTAAATATATGTATTCAATGCATTAAAAAGACAAATAATCAGTTTTTTTAAAGAATATCGTGTGTATTGAATAAACTGAACCTAACATATTTTTCTTATTTAGAATTCTTAACCAGTATCCTGAGGACACTGATTAGCATGACCCATTTTAATATTATTGAATACAGGTTATGAGGTGGTTTGGAAAATTAAAGTTATAAGAAAGGTATGCTTTAATTCACTGCTCTACTGAAAATAACAACTAACTACTCATAAATTACAAATTACAATGATAATTTTAAACAAAATAATTTGATAAACACTCAAGGAATATATAATTAATGTTTTCAAAGAACTTAATTTAAAAAAACTTTTTTTATATCTGTTTGCTAAATTCTCTCGATGACATAAATGAAATTTTAATATCAATATGATTAGTATTATTATGTTTTAAAGGAGTTTCAAATTCCTTATAAAAGTTCTATAAATTTTACAATACTGAACAAAAGCAACTTTAAAAGAATTACCTAACCATCAAAATAAAATATACTTTACCATAAAATTAAAAGGGATAAATATTTTTATCTCCTAAAAATAGCATTAATTTGATTGAATACTCAGAACATGCTGAGGGGGAGCCCTAGATATAAGAAGGTGGAAGAGGCTAAATAAAGTATAAGAAATAGAATCATTACCACAAAGAAAAGTATAAGAATTAATTTAGTAATTTTGCCTTTTTTTAAGGGATATTTTTATCATTTTGAATTAAACTTTATTATTATTTTTTAATTCATCTGAACCTGTTTCTGTCTCCTTCTTCGTTATAACACCAAACTCTTCTCTACTTCACTATCAAAATAAAATCAATCACTCATCTCCGGATAAAACCAACCACTATTAATATTTAAAAAACTTAATTACTTTACCTGCAAATCACTTAATGAATTACATTAATTATATTTTAATAAATATTAATCAATTTTTTACACAATTAACCAATTTTATTTAATTTATAATTTTTTTATATTAAAACACACATTAACCAATTTCTGAGATGAATTAACCAATTTTTTTTATATATAATTAACCAACATTATTTGATTTCTAATTCATTTCATATGTTTTTTTTTTTAATTTAAGAACTCATTACAGAGATGTGATGAAATTGACCCAAAACTTTGAGAAATTTTTAATCAATTTTAATGAATAAGATTCAATCAACCGATCAAAATCTCTTACTCTTCACTCAAGTGAAACAATCACACATTGATTGCAAGAATAATTCTATGCAGCAATTGTTAATGAAAGAAGAGAGAAGAGGAGAATGATTTTTGCAGAGTAACTCTCTGCTCTAAAACGGAGAAAATATTATTCAACAGTGCAACTGCACTTTCTATAGTGTGTTACAATATTAGTCTTTATCCTTCTTACTCAAAATAGGGGTTACTCCCTCTAAAACTGAGAAAATATTATTCAACTATGCAACTGCACTTTCTATTGTGTGTTACAATATTATTATCTATCCTTCTTACTCAAAATAAAAGGTTACTCCTTCTATTTATAATTGAGCTACCTTACGCCCTAAGATAAAGCCCAAAAACACAAAAGCTCAAAATTTCTATTTTGGTCTAAGTCGAAATTCTGTGTCAAGCAACCTACTTCTACACTTCGACATCTAACACTACTCGACACACACTACACTAGGCTAATTTCGACACATCCTTGTTTCTGTCGAGCTACACCTGCTTCGACACAAGGAATTACATTCTTAACGCACCACCTAATTCATTGTGTCTAAGAAGTCTATATTCATCATACACCTTAGCTTCTTGAACACTTCAACTTGCCCTCCTTTCGTTATGATATCTGCAATTTGATTCTCAGTTCTGCAGTGTTCCAAGTTCATCTTCCCTTCAGCTACCTGCTCTCGAAGATAATGGAACCTCATTTCGATGTGCTTGCTTCATCCATGTGCTATTGGATTCTTCGCTAGATTGATAGCTGGCATGCTGTCGATCTTCATGGTAATTGCTCCATGGTTCTTCGTTATAATCTCTTCGACCAGATTCACCATCCAATTTTCTTGACATGTACAAAGAAAAGAAGTTATATATTCTTATTCGCATGACGACAATGCCACTACTGGCTCCTTTCTCAAACTCCAAGAAACTAGTGCACCACCTAGCATAAACACATAGCCAACTGTGGATTTTCTATATTCAGCATCACTACATCACTTGAGTCGGTGTATCTCACTAACTTACATTCGTTTTCTTCATCAGCTGCAGGAAACAAAATTCTGTAGTCGAGAGTTCCTTTCAGATACCTTAGTATCCTCTTTGTCGCTATTAGGTGTGATACATTTAGCTTCTATATGAATCTACTTACCATACCTACACTCTATGCTAGATCAGACCTTGTGTAGATAAGGTATCGAAGTGATCCAATGAGTCTTCTGTACTGCGTTGGATCGACATCATCTTCATTTGTGTCCTTCGAAAGTTGCATTCTAGGTTCAACTGGAGTCAAAGTTCGGTTGCAATCTTGCATCTCAAATATCTTGAGTATTTCACCCGTATATCTTCTTTGGTGCATCATCAAACCTCTATCACTCTTGTAGAACTCAATACCAACGAAGTATGAGAGATTTCTCAAGTCTGACATTTCAACCTCCTTACTTAGGTCTTGTTTGAAATCTTCGATCTCCTTCTTACAACTTCCTGTTATCAACAGGTCATCGACATAGAGATATAGTATAATCAATTCACCATTTCTTCTCCTTACATATACTCCATGCTCAATTGTGCATTTCACAAATTCCTATCTATCTTCTTATTCCAAGCTCTTGGAGCTCGCTTAAGTCCATACAAGGCTTTATGCAGCATGTACACCTTTCTTTCTTCGCCTTGTTTCACAAACCCAGCTGGTTATGCAACGTAAACTTCTTCATCTAAGGGGCCATTCAGGAATGCATATTTCACACCCATCTGACATATGTGCCAATTTTTCATGTTTGCTAGACCAACAATTAACCTGATTGTTTCGGTCCTAGAAACAGGTGCAAAAACTTCGACAAAGTCGATTCCTTCCTTCTGAAGAAATCCCTTTGCTACAAATCTTGCCTTGTGTCGAGTTACTTCTCCTTTATGATTCAACTTCACCTTGTATACCCACTTCACATTAATTTCCTTCTTTCCTTGAGACAATTCGATAAGTGACCAAGTGTTGTTGACTTCGATGAACTCTAGTTCCTCATTCATTGGTTTTACCCACTTCGAATCTTTCAATGCCTCAACTGCATTGACTGGTTTGACATCTGCGTAGAAAGCATAGTGTACAAGCGTACCTTCATCATCGACCACATTATCTAATGTAATCACACATTATTGCAACCTTGCAGCATGTGTCTTATTCGCTGAGGTCTGCTTGGGCCTGCTTCACCTCTAACTTCTTCTTGTTGAACTTCTCTTTTGACTTCATTAGCTGGTTCTTCATATAAGATTCTCACCAAATCCTTCTTAACATTCTCAGTCCAATCCAATGACCTCAAGATATTTAGAACAATTAATCTTGATGTCAATACTTTTCCACATACCTCGATTTGATTCACCATCTTTGTAACCCTAGTGAAAAAATCAGTTATGCTTTCACTTTCTTCCATATGAAGCAATTCATACGTCCTTTTCTGAGTTTGCAACCTCACCTTTTTCACTTTCTCTGCGCCTCCAAACAATTTCTCCAAGATTGCATGCTTCTTTTGATGATTCTACATAACTAACCTTTTCAAAATTGTCTGGATCAACATATTGATGAATTATAAAGAGAGCTGTATAATCTTTCTTCTTCAATTCTTTGTATGCAACATTTTCTTGATTCGACGCGTTTTCTGCAAGTGGTATTACTCCTTCCTTCACAAGATCCCAAAGATCTTGATAACAGAAAATCACCTTCGTCTGCTTGCACTAATTATCATAATCCTGATCCTCCAGAACAGAGAGACTCAGTAGAAAATGCTCTTTCGGATGATTCATCGTCATCATGATTTTCTCCCCATGAATCGCTCAGCTAGTGCTCTAGATACCAGATGTTGGAATTTGTTAGTTCCATGGTTTTAGGATTGGAAGCAATTTCTTTAAATTATGGTTCACAGAAAGATGTTGGGAGAAATGTCCTAACTTGTTGGTCTATCAACATTGAAGACATATGTTCTGACAGATGTTGTGACATGTTGTACCAGAACATCAATATATGATATAGTCTTATTCTTAACTGATTTGATTTGATTATGTGAGATTTCTTTTGGATATATCTCACTTATTTTCGCAGGTCAAGAAGATTTAGTTTGGAACATTTGATTTGATCTCCAACTGTTCATAAATTTCTAAATTTGGATGTTGAGACAATTTAGGAAACTTGATGATTTATTCCAAGATTTAAGGAGAATTTTCTGCATAATCGATGTAGCCTTCAGCGTGTGGATCAAGCAATACCTGAGTGAAGATTTCGAAGCCCATGGTCTACTAGGGAGTATATAAAGAGAAACCTAGACCTAATGTTTTTATGGATTCTCATAACTTTGTAAAAATAGAGGACGTGTAAAGTCTTAGGTTTTGAGAGTCCCTTTAGTGTAACTTTGTAAGTCACCCATGTATCTTTTGATACATTGAGGTAGACTGATTATATGTTGTTTATTATTCACTCTTAAGCTTTTAAGCACGAGTGTGTTGTTCTTAGTTTCAAGCTTTTAAGAAAAACTAAGTATTGTACTTGGAAGTGTTCGTACAACTATTTTTATTTCTTGAGGTATTGTCACTGGTTTGTGACTGTTAGGAAGTGAGATGGGATCTCATATCTAGAGGGTTTCTAGGCAGAAGTTGTGCAAGGTAGTAATTAGGCGAGAAGTTGTAAATGGATGAGTTTAAATTTGAACTAATGCTATCATAAAGAATTTCCTTCCTGGCTTGGATGCCCCCTCATATGTAGGTGATGTTGCACCGAACTGGGTTAACAATTGACTGTGTTATTTAAATTTCTGCAATTTATTTCCAATTTGATTTATTTTTTCAGTCAGATAGAAGATGTTATAACATCTGTCTTGACATTATATTCTGATGTGAGGACATCAGTATTAACATGTGCTAGATTGCCATAATTTCAATAGGCATCAAAGATGGCACTCTAGTCAGTTGTTGGGTGAGCTTCAGGGAGATTTTTTCTGGTACTTTATGATCATTGGAAGGTTAAAATATTATATTTTTTAAGATCAATGGACAACACCTCTTGGAAATCTATCACCAAAGGGTGTCTGTGGATTGTTGTTGGTGCGGTAAAGCAGCATGCAAAAAACATTAAGTACCCAGTTTTGTCGTCTCCACAGGGATTAGTTCGAACTGAACACCGTTCAACGGTTTCCATATTTCCAAGCTTATTATTCAAAAGGTTTGGTTAAAGAGGTTAAAGGAACCACGGATAAAAACAGAAAATATAAATAAAGACTGAAATATAAACGGAGCCTTGTTGGGATTGGATTTCATCAATTGATAACACATGCATTCTTCTGATCAAATTAAACACAACGCAATCATTCGTCAAATATCCTTACACATCACTCACGACAAAGCTTATCTCTAACGCGGCGTAGAGAGAAAAACCATGTTGCCTCATTGGTGATCTCTCACCCAACAAAAACACAACACAGAGCATTAAGATCTGATACTTACGCAAATGCTAAGCCTAAATCTATCTCTAGCGTTTAGGACCTAACCGGTAATCATCCTAGATCCAGTTCCGAAAAGTATATCTCTATTACGATTCAAATCAAAGATTAACATGTAAACAAGAATGAAACCCATATCAGATAAACGATTGTTACATATAAAATACAATGATCAGAATACATACACACGCTTAAACCTTTTTACATGTATTCATCTAATCCGCTAAATGGTTGTGAACAACATTCTTCATCACTATTATCACATACCCATACAATATCATATTGATCCTACCCATGCTAGCCATGCTACTTAATCATCACAACACCATAGAGGATAAAATGAATATCAACTTCAAAACCATGTCAAAAGTTTGTTCATTGATAGAAGAAGATCTGAGATCAAAGATGTGAAAAGGTTTTGTCAAGACCCACAAATATATAATCAAAGATATTCAATCAATAGAGAATCCAAATTAAGTTCACAAACATATATTAGATGAAATACATAAGGTATCAAAATATTACAATCCAAACCCCAACAAGAGATCGAAGATCTTACCTCCTCCCTCTTAGGGTTTTGTGTTTCTCTCTCTCAAGAATTGAAGAGAGATGAGTTCTGATGTTCCAAAATGTTACAATACCAAGTTTTCTCCCAAAAATGGAGTTATGACCTAAAAATACAAGAAAATGACTTAAATACATGTTTTCGTTCTGTCACGTTCGCTAGGCGAAAAGCTAGCGAACAGCTAGTGAACGCGAACTTTTGGCACTTTCAGATCTGTTCAATTCTGGGCTTGTTCGCTACCTGCTCTCTAGGCGAGTTGCTAGCGAACTGACAGCATTTTGGTAGTTTTTTGCATGTTGTCTTGGTTTCCTTGCCCATTTCTTGTGTCTTTCTTTTCACTTGTTTTGTGCCTGATTCCTGCACAATAACACACAAATCAAAGGTACCAAGAGACTTTTTCATAATGTTGCAAACCAACCAAAACAAGAGTGGTTTTCAACACTTTTATGACAAAAATGAGTGGAAGGTGCCAATATATGATAGATCAAATAAGTGAAATTTGGCATCTAACAACTTGCCCCAACTAGCTTTTTGCTTGTCCTCAAGCAAAGTATGTCTCTCATTTTGCAACAAGAGGATTTGCTCAAGATTAAGATTCACCCAAGAATGGATAAAATTGGCTCAAACACAAATGATGCAAACAAGCCATGGTTTCAAATGTTTAGAATCAAACAATGCAAAAGAACTAACTTCTTAAAACAAATATTAAGTCATGCATCAATCAACAACTATGTTTTTCATGAATGAATCACTCTAACTCTCCTCTTCGAATAAGGATTGAAGAAATTACGCGTTTGCAACCGCGGGGACAATTTCACTCAACTAACAAACAATGTCAATATCAATTCAATTCATACAAAATCTAAAAATTCAAAAATGTAAATATTGAAGCAAGAAGATCACTAAGGTCTTTAAGGTTGTAGCTTGGTCAGGTTTACAAACAAGGAACATTTCTAAGGCCATGGAAACGAAATTTCCGACGCAAAAGAGGCATTCACCGCACACGAGTTATTTACACATCCCAACTTCATTCCATTCATTTCTTAATTGCAAACCTTCCCAAATTTATTTCACAATTTATTCTTTCACTATTTTTCTTTTCCAAGCAATCATTCTTTTTCTCATATTTTTTTTCATCATTTTTTTATTCATTTTCACATAACAATTTTTTTTATACTTGCTTGAATTTTTCAAAAGTTATAACAACCTACTATCTTCCTTTTTCATTCGCCCCAACTTAACTTTTACTCAACCTTCAAGTGAATGCTCTTAGCTTTTTATGGCAAAGAATACAATTAAAACAAATTCATGGGTTCAAGAAAATTTTTAGAATCTAACAAAATTAAGAATGAGATTCATATTGTTTAGGCCCAGAGGGGTTAACGAATTCTCTCTACTCACGGGTAAGTTGCATTTGGACATATTTGTGCTCAACATAAACAAGTGCCTTGATCATTTCTAATGCTTCCACAAATTCACAATGATAACAAGATAAAGCATGAATCATATGAATCAACAAAGTTTGTCAGAAATCCAAAATTTAATAAACAATGGAAGCTTTCTCACAAATTGTGGTTTTTGGTCCTAAGTGAAACAATAATTCGAACAAGTTGCCAAAAGAACAAATTTCATTTGCACAAAGACTTAAGTTCTTAAGCATTCTAAAATTCTAAATAAAGGAAACCATGTACCTTGACAACATTCACTTGTTTCATACTATCATCGCCATCCAAACTCGGTTGAAGCTTCATTGAATGCTTTTATACCGATGGCAACCACTCTAGAAGGAGTTTTCGTCATTCCTGAACACACTAGAAAAAACATAAAAAGAAACAAATATATACAAAATATACAAAGCTTAAAAACATAAAACCGTTGCAATGCACTTCAAAATCTCAACACCAATCCCCGACAACGGCGCCATTTTGTTGGTGCGGTAAAGCAGCATGCAAAAAATATTAAGTACCCAGTTTTGTCGTCTCCACAGGGATTAGTGCGACCTGAACGCCGTTCAACGGTTTCCATATTTCCAAGCTTATTGTTCAAAAGGTTTGGTTAAAGAGGTTAAAGGAACCACGGATAAAAACAGAAAATATAAATAAAGACTGAAATATAAACGGAGCCTTGTTGGGATTGGATTTCATCAATTGATAACACATGCATTCTTCTTATCAAATTAAACACAACGCAATCATTCGTCAAATATCCTTACGCATCACTCACAACAAAGCTTATCTCTAACGCGGCGTAGAGAGAAAAACCATGTTGCCTCATTGGTGATCTTTCACCCAACAAAAACACAACATAGAGCATTAAGATCTGATACTTACGCAAATGCTAAGCCTAAATCTATCTCTAGCGTTTAGGACCTAACCGGTAATCATCCTAGATCCAGTTCCGAAAAGTATATCTCTATTACGACTCAAATCAAAGATTAACATGTAAACAAGAATGAAACCCATATCAGATAAACGATTGTTACATATAAAATACAATGATCAGAATACATACACACGCTTAAACCTTTTTACATGTATTCATCTAATCCGCTAAATGGTTGTGAACAACATTCTTCATCACTATTATCACATACCCACACAATATCATATTGATCCTACCCATGCTAGCCGTGCTACTTAATCATCACAACACCATAGAGGATAAAATGAATATCAACTTCAAAACCATGTCAAAAGTTTGTTCATTGATAGAAGAAGATCTGAGATCAAAGATGTGAAAAGGTTTTGTCAAGACCCACAAATATATAATCAAAGATATTCAATCAATAGAGAATCCAAAATAAGTTCACAAACATATATTAGATGAAATACATAAGGTATCAAAATATTACAATCCAAACCCCAACAAGAGATCGAAGATCTTACCTCCTCCCTCTTAGGGTTTTGTGTTTCTCTCTCTTAAGAATTGAAGAGAGATGAGTTCTGATGTTCCAAAATGTTACAATACCAAGTTTTCTCCCAAAAATGGAGTTATGACCTAAAAATACAAGAAAATGACTTAAATACATGTTTTCGTTCTGTCACGTTCGCTAGGCGAAAAGCTAGCGAACAGCTAGCGAACGCGAACTTTTGGCACTTTCAGATCTGTTCAATTCTGGGCTCGTTCGCTACCTGCTCGCTAGGCGAGCTGCTAGCAAACGTTCACTACCTGCTCGCTAGGCGAGCTGCTAGCGAGCTGAAAGCATTTTGGTAGTTTTTTGCATGTTGTCTTGGTTTCCTTGCCCATTTCTTGTGTCTTTCTTTTCACTTGTTTTGTGCCTGATTCCTGCACAATAACACACAAATCAAAGGTACCAAGAGATTTTCTCATAATGTTGCAAACCAACCAAAACAAGAGTGGTTTTCAACACTTTTATGACAAAAATGAGTGAAAGGTGCCAATATATGATAGATCAAATAAGTGAAATTTGGTATCTAACAATTGTTCCATGTGAGGAAGAGTATATGTTGGCTCCTGTTACTCTAAAAGATTTGATCTCTATATCTGTCGCTACTGTGAATAAAAGGAGCCGACGGAAGACAGAAGAGTCACAACCGTTCGTTATTTATCCCAAAGAGAGGGAAAGGAAACGATCAGAGAAAACATACGGAAAAGGGGATAAGATCGGTCATCACAACCAATCTTGGGTTCGGCAGTCGGTTACGCAAGGGGAAGATATGAGCACCACTCACGTCTGTCGTACTCGACGGGATCCATACTTGTTGTCTAGTCTATGGGTGAAAAACAAACTATCTACGACTACTAATGCTAAAACGGGAAGGACTGACTCGATAGAACATCGTCGCCCTATGCCTACGTATTCCCATCTGGCATGAGAAATCAGAGTCAACGTAGTTCGGGAAACTACGGGGGGATTGCTCGCCAAGACATCACGTCTTGTGCCTATGTTAGACGCCAAATTTCACTTATTTGATCTATCAAATGTTGACATCTTTCATTCATTTTTGTCAAGAAAGTGTAGAAAACCACTCTTGTTTTGTTTGGTTTGCAATATATTGTGAAAATCTCTTGGTACCTTTGATTTGTGTGCTATTGTGCAGGAATTAGGCACAAAACAAATGGAAATTAAGACACAAGAAATATGACAAAGAAACCAAGACAGTATGCAAACAATAGCAAGCTCGCTAGGTGAGGGAGTAGCGAGTACTCGCTAGGCGAAGACCCAGTAAGTCTCCAGCGAACACTTCCAGTGGCAAAAAGATCAAAATTCGCTGTGGCGAGGGAGCTAGCGAAGTGCTCGCTAGGCAAAGTGGTAGCGAAGCTCTAGAGAGCACTCCCAGACTTGGACAGAACCAAAAAGACCATACATTCTCTAGGCGAAGCTCGCAGCGAAGGCTTCGCCAGGCGAAGGAATTGCTCGCCTAGCGAACATCTGGAAATGTCTTAGGGTGTTTTTACTGATCAGAAGCACCTCATGTGCCAAACTTAAGTGCTCGCTAGGCGAAGGATCTGCTCGCTAGGCGAGCGTAGCAGATCCTGAATGTTATATTTAAGTGTTTTTCTTGCTTTTTAGGTCATAACTTTTCATAATTCCAATTTGTAACATTTGGGAACATCAAAACTTATCTCTCTTCATTTTTTAGAGAGAGAAACACAAAACCCTAAGAGGGAGGAGGTAAGATCTTCGATCTCTTGTTGGGGTTTGGATTGTAATCTTTTGATACCTTATGTATTTCATCTAATTTATGTTTGTGAACTAGTTTTGATTCTCTATTGATTGATTATCTTTGATTGCATATTTGTGGGTCTTGACAAAACCATTTCACATCTTTAATCTCAGATTTTCTTCTATCAATGAACAAACTTTTGACATGGTTTTGAAATTGATATTCATTATATCTTCTATAGTGTTGTATTGATTATGTAACATGGGTAGCACGGGTAAGATCAATATGATATTGTGTGGGTATGTGATAATAGTGATGAAGAATGATGTTCATAACCGTGTGATAAGCGTGTGTACATATTTTGATCGTTGTGTTTTATGCGAAACAATTGTTTATCAGATGTGGGTGTCATCTTTGCTTACTTGTTTATCTTTGATTTGAATCGTGATAGAGATATACTTTTCAGATCTGGATTTAGGATGATTACCTGTTAGGTCCTAAATGCTAGAGATAGCTTTAGGCTTAGAATTTGCTTGAGTATCAGATCTTAATGCTCTGTGTTGTGTTTTTGTTGGTAGAGAGATCACCAATGAGACAACATAGTTGTTCTCTCGACGCCACATTAGAGATAAGCTTTGTCGTGAGTGATACGTAAGGGTATTAGACGAATGATTGCGTTGTGTTTAATTTGATCAGAAGAATGCATATGTTATCAATTGATGAAATCCAATCCCAACAAGGCTCCGTTTATATTTCGGTCTTTATTTTATATTTTCTGTTTTTATCTATGGTTCTTTGAACCTTTTAAACCAAAACTTTTGAACAATAAGCTTAGAAATGTAGAGGCCGTTGAACGGCGTTCATATCGCACTAATCCCTGTGGAGAAGATAAAATTGGGTACTTAATATTTTTTTCTTGTTGCTTTACCGCACCAACAACCTACGTATCCTCGTCTAGTATGAGAAATTAGAGCAAAACATAGTTCATGCCAACTACGAGTAAACGGGGTGTTGTCAATCACACGGGGACGAGAAAAAGGTTGACGATACTAGCGTACGCATTCTAGCAATTAGGTGTATTGCTGCTCAACCATTGGAGACTTTGGCGTTACCTGTTTGCGGTAGAACGGACGTAGTATATCATTGGTTTAAAGGTACGGGTCCTAAATGTTTGGAACAACGGGCTAGTCTCGATTGCACAGAGGCAAGAGAAAGGAAGATTAGTTGTTAGCGGGAAAGTCTCGATCACACTGGGGTGAGAGAAAAGGGAAATTATTTGTTAGTGTGCTCTCCAAGACATCGCGTCTTGTGCCTGCATATTCTCATTTGGCATAAGAAATCAGAGCAGTTGTAGTTCAACTATCTATGGAAAACAACCTCGATTGCACGAGGGCAAGAGAAGGGATCTCAATTGCCAGGATGCGAGAGAAAGGAGTCTCGACCGCATGGGGGCGAGAGAAAAGAGTTTCGATCACACGGGGGCAAGAGAAAAGAGGAACTAGGCCTAACACACCTATACGGGAAGGAACTCGGGACACACACGCTAGAACCTAAGGTGTAGGAGTGAATGCGTCGCATATTGTCCAAAGGGCATACACTAAACACTCTAGACGAATGAGAGGAGGCCCCCCACTCATCATTTCCCACGTATCTATTGCTTAGAACTCACAATGCTCGGTGGTTGATTAAAAGACTTGAATTAGAAAGATGTTACCGAACGGAGTGGTTCCGTTGACCCTTGACATTGTGTGCAAGCTCCATTCCAATCTTCTCCTCTTTGATCCTTGATGATGACGCTTCGAATCGGGACCAATGTGACGCTAGACCTTCGTAACTCGACTTATGAATGGAAGTCAAGCTATAGGAGGCCGGACAAAAAATAGAGAAATGACATTGAGGGTCATTCTCCAATTGAATCGTGTCGCACGGACGAAAAAAAAATGGGATCTCGTCTTGCGGATACAAGACTTCATCGATCACAGAAATTCAAAATAAAATCGAAAGATGAAAAGAAATGAGGAGAGAAAGAAGGTGGTCTCGGATCTAACATTATTCATCAATAATTTGACTGGTAATGAATTACAAAAGTGTCGTCATCGATCAAAACATATGAAATGACATAAAGTCGAAAATGAGAAAGATGAGAGAAAGTCGGTCTCAGATCTATCGTTTCTCATCAATAATTTGACAGAAAAACAATAGAGGTCTCGTTATCGACCTAAACGGATGAAATGGGACAAAATGTCCAATAATAAAAGAGAAATAAGATAACTCTAAAAATATGCAAATACTAAAAGAAATTATAAGCTAAAAGAAAATAATAAACTTCAATAAAAAATAATAACTAGAAATTAGAAAATAAAATATTAATAAAAATTCTAAATAAAATAAGTATAATATACATAAAAAGTATTCTAAAAAAATTATATTATTAAACTAATATATACATATATTAACTAACTATAAACTGTTTTTAATAAACTAAATACAAAATTATATATATATATATATATATATATATATATATATATATATATATATATATATATATATATATATATATATATATATATATATATATATATATATATATATATATATATATATATATATATAAAATCTGTTTTACAAAAACTAATATAATACAAAAAATTATTAATAATAATAATAAAGACAGGGGAGGGGGTAAGATGAAACAGGGGGTGGAAAGAAAAATAAAAACGGGCCTCACAGCCCAATCAATCAGCCCACAACAATAAAAAGAACAAAAGAAAGAAAATAAATAAATAATAAATAAAAATAATAAAATAATAAAACAATGGTCCGCTGTTGGAGCGGTAAAGCAGCAAGCAAAAATATTATTTTCGGAAGAATTTCCTCCGGAATTTATATCGTCTCCACAGGGATCAGTGTGAGGGAAAGAATGTCGTTCGGCAATATCTACGTCTCTAAGCTTGGGTTTGAATGATTTGAGATAAAAATTCAAAAGAAAAAACATAAAACAAGAAAATAAGTACATTCTTAAGAAATGAGAAAACTCGTCAGGAGTTGTATTTCGTTCTACCCATCATGTGCTAAAAAATATATGGATCAAATGCACGCAACCTAATTCATTCGTCAATATCATCACGTATCGCTAACAACAGAGGTTATCTCTAACGCAAAGTCGAGAGATCAACATATCGTCTCATTGTTGATCTCTCACACAACTCGACAACACGGAGCATTAAGAATTGATACCCACGTGAATATTAGTCCTAAATCTATCTCTAGCATTTAGAATCTAATAGATGTTCATCTTAGATCGAGTTCGAATAGTATATGTCTATAGCAATCCAAACCCATGATGGGCTAAAGACGTGTCTACTTATGCGTCTAGCGGTATCTTACTGCAAGTGCACAGCCTATCGAAGTAATATTTAAGATTATCGATCCACAGGGATTCTATCGTTACGTAGTGCTAGATGAACTTCTAGTTTAGCTAAGGCGAATAGTTGTCACGATTGTTGTTGGTTTTCTAAGACTATTGAAGGCGGAATTAAATCTAAGTTTCTAATAAAATAATACTAAGACGGTCGGTATGTAATTATACTAACTTAGGTGGGTCAATCTAACCTAGGCTTATAAAGATGTTCACTTAATCTATTCGGTAGAGATTACTAGTTTAAATACCCTCAGCTCACACTCTCGTGGTCTTGAATCAGATCATATCCCTAAAGCCCTATGCCTGCTCTCGCTAGCCCATAAGTGTTTATAGGTAATTTTTGGAAACTAAATAATCCTAATTTATCTTAAAGCGCTCTCGCTGTATTTAATTTAAATGCCTAACTTTAGCTATCTGGTTAAGATCTCACACTCTCGTGGTCTTGACCCAACCTAATACCCTTTTCTTACTCTCGTAACGAAAAGGTCGAATTCAATTAAAAAGCATCAGCCAGAATGTTAAGCGATTAATTATTTTAGCCCATGGTTATATTTTACCGGTTAAGTTAGTTATAACTACATACCGCCCTAAGGTATTTAGCTACTCATCGAGGTTAAATCAGACTCAGAGTTAAATATTGACTTACTAATGGCAGAAAAATAAATAGACATTATAAATAAATTAAATTGCAATAATTGAAAAACCTGGTTAACAAATATCTGAGTAGACTCCTTCTTCCACAGACCGGAAGGCTTGGAGTAGGCGGAAATAAAAATTAAAACGAATGCTGAAGGCTGGAAACAAATAAAAGTATAACAATTCCCTAATGTTGGAAATTGTTACACGGTTGGTTTGGATACAAATAAAATAAGACAGGAAACAAAATAATGCTGGAATAATAATTCTGGTGGTAAGGTAATTCGGCAGAGCTTCCGCAGGAAATTTGGATAATGAAGTCTCCCCTGAGTTCTCCTGAGCTGGTCCTATTTATAGAGCTTCCAATGGGATGGTGCCTTGGTCTTTTGCTTCTTGGGCTTTGCTGGAGTGGTTGAGAAAATGTTGGAAAGTGGCAGCAGAAAATGGGAGAAGTCGTCCTCACGTGCTGCCTTGAGGAGAATTACTAGGAGGAGTGGTCTTCAGTGGTGGCTTGACGTAGTCTGAGTCAAAATCAAGTTATATCCTTGTCACGGGCGTGACAAGGTCTTCACGCTCGTTATTTGATGATTTCAAGTGTCACGGTCGTGACTACTTCCTCACGGTCGTGATGGCCCAAAGTAAGGTGTCACGGTCGTGACACCCTTGTAACGACCGTGGCCGTAACAAATTATGCAGACTTTATGCAGGCTTCTGTCTTGCTTCATTTCTTGTGGTTTCTTTCGTTCTTTTCTTCTTAATTCATGATTTGGCCTCACATAACAATGTGCCTGCAAAATAGTAAGAAAAACTCGAGAAATCGAGCGTTAAAACGGTGAATGCGCGATAAAACGTCAATGAAATCTAGCGATATAATCGATGCGTTTTCTCGTCATCAAACTTCCCCAAACTTAAACCTTTGCTTGTCCTCAAGCAAATAGTCGGTTGAAAATCGGCGGACAAGATTTTATTCGCGCATACTCATAACAAACCGTCCGGTGGATCGTTTTGTCGGATAGTCCGGTACTTTGATAGAACACTACCGATACACTAATGACACAAGCAACCAGCTATGTCGTCGACTTCCCGTCAAGCGAAACAATCGGCAATCACATTACGATTCCACCTAGAGTTTTTCGATCTTCTTTCACCCGGTTTCGTTCTAGCGCAGTCACATTAAGCCCTTTGCCTTCGCACGCACGTAGTGGGGTAGCCTGTTAGCGATTTTGATCCTTTTTTAGCACGGGGTCTGGTACACGAGTGTGGTAACCCTTCATGTTTTATCCGATGCGGAGGTTGTGGGGGATCGAGCCGTAGCACGCCCTACCGAGTTCAGAACCAGTACCTCTGAACCAACCCGAAACGGAGTCCTTCTCATATTTCTTGTTTCTTATCTGCGACCGTGTACTTTGGTGCAATCTCTTTTCATTTTGCATTGAGATACGAAGGGTCATTATTGATTAGGCATCAAACGCTTATATTCATCGGCTCCCCACGTGGTTTGTGTTCAGACGGTGCTGACTGCTAGTATAAACTACTGGGGGTTACTTTTGAACTGAAACTAAAGGTGCACTCGCAATGGTGATCGGGATGGAATTTCTTAAGCAGGGGGTCGAAGATGTCAAGATTGTATTGGTCTTGTTCAATCGTTCCCGGCTTCGTAATTACGAACCATTCGGTGGTAAGTCGGGTAATGCGAGTAATTTAAAGATTTTTCTAGTATGGCTTAATAATCGGGGAAAGCTCGATATTAAAGAAAATAACGCACAGATTTGCTCATTTCATTGATTTGCTAAAAGGGATACAACAGAATTGAAAGTACACTGAAATGAAAAGTACCTCTCCCACACTATATCAGACATTGTCCTCAATGTTGTGATATAATTGCGGTACAAATACAGTACAAGACTAAAACTGAAAAACAACATAAAAGTAAACTACTGCTGCTGAGGACCACGGGCTCGGCCTCTGGTGCGAGAGCGGCGTCTGGAGGGGGTCGCGTCGGGTAGAAGTCTCGGGGATGTCCTGGACATGCTCAGCTGCATCCATGGCGTCCTGCATCTCGTCCACTGGGGCGTCTGCCTGATCATCATGAGCCGGGATGTGATCGGCCGTTGCTGGTAAAACAAAGAGCCAGTTGGCTCGGTTGGCTGGGTCGATGCGTGTGCGGGACGGCAGAGTGATGTGGTGGAAAATGGTGCCATTGACAACAGGGTTGTACCTGCCATCCTCTCGCTGCGCGATCAGGTGGGCGGACCGGCAGTAGCTCATGGTCAGGAATTCGGCGTCGAGGTGCGGCTGATTAGCGAGCGCGTCACCAAGCCCCAACTGAATGGCGAGGGTGGTGACAATGTCGCCAATGAAGAACGGGGATAAGCCTCGGTGCGCAATGGCCTGGATGTGGTAGAGCATAAAGAGGGCAGCGTTGATTGGCTCGTCATGAAGGGCACAGTATAAAAACAGAAGCTCCTTTGAGTTGAGCTTGTGGTTGCTCTCTCTAGCAAAGATTGTGTTGCAGATGACCCGGTGAAAGTAGCGGATAGCCGGGTTGTGGATGTGTGTGGCGTTGAGGCTCTGGAAGGTGGTCGCACGGGTGTTGGTAAGGTCGTGCCACAGAGTGAATGCTTGTTCACTGAAGTTGTCGGGCACGCGACGGTGGGCTTCGGTGCCGTGCTCGAAACCTAACAGCTCGGCAATCCTGGTTTGTGTGAGGTTGAACTCCCGGCCAAGCAGTCTGAATGTTACGCTGCCAGTAAGCTGACTCTGAGAACCGGGAGGGGTGATGTAGCTGTAAGAGCTGAGGAACTCCAGCGTCAGAAGTTCGAAAGTAGGCTGTGGCTGATGACAGAGGTCCCACAGGCCGACCTTTTGCATTAGGCTTTGAACGCTGGACAGCATACCGAGTTCTTGCAGACAGTCAGTGGCAATGTACCGGGTGGGTTGCAGACCGCGGTTCTGGAAGCGGACGAAACGGTATCGCTGGGTTACTCCGGCTTCTCCTTCTCTGAAAATGATGGAATCCATAACATGCAAGAGCGAAGAGTGAGGGTTGAAGGATTTTGTGAGGTTTTGGGAGAAGAGTGGTAGAATGAGGGAGATTGATGTCCGGGTTAAATACGGGACAGGTGAAATGAAATGGTTGATGGTAATGGTGGATTAATGGGGTAGTGGAGAGGTTATGGCGGTTTGGGAATGAGTGGGTAATGTTTTGGGTAGGTTATGGATGGAGAAGAAGAGTGGACACGATGAGAAACAGTTCTGTTTCTCACGATCTCTGTAATAGAGGTCGTCACGGTCGTGACATAGGCGTGACGGTCGTGACACGCTAAATGAGCACGTCACGATCGTAAGTGGGGCGTGACGACCGTGAGGCTGTGTTATGCTGAATAGTTCCCAGAAAAGCACATTGTCTCACGTTATTTATAAATTAATAATAATTTATTTTATTTAGTAGCACTTATATTAACACACACCATATTATATAGCAATTGCAACACAGTAGTATACGAACCTAAGATAAAATAGTGTAGTGATACAGTATATGGTCACACAGTGTATAGAAAAGAAATAGAAAAATTATATAAGCTGCTAAAAATGAAGAATTAATTGAAATAAAAAGTGCATGGCATAAAGAAAAACTGAAATTACATAAACTCAATTTATGTTATGAAATCGTTGCGAAAGATAAATTTAACTGGAAATGAAAATAATGATAAAAAATAATGAGAAAAGAATTAATAAACTAAATCACTGATAGCCGGTTCAAAGGCGTTTCTTCAGGTCTTCGATGGCGGAGTCCAGATGATAGAATTGTTCGCAGGCCATGTCAGTCAATCCCACGATGTCCAATCGCATACTCTTAATGTCTTCTCTGAATAGATTAATGTCAGTTTGATAGGCATTGAGAGTGTGCATGATGTTCTGCAAGTTGTTAGCGTACTCTCCGTGATTTTCTCCAGGGGTTTCATGAACTTTGTCAGTTGGGTCAATGTCATGGTATCCAGGAGGTGTCTCGGGGTCAGTTTCAACAGCGGTCATTATATCATCTGTTATCCTGTGAGACTGAGGTGTTTCAGGAGTGGCTGGATAATCAGGTGGGTTTAACTCATAAAGCCAATTATCCTTATTATGAACACTTACTTTTGCATGATTGGGCAATGTGAACAGGGTGACTACTTTGTTCCGGATCAGGTACTCAAAAGGTGGGCGTCCTAAATTCCTTATGATATGTCTATTGAAGCAGAATTTAAGATTCATCAGGCGTACGGTTCCCAGACGGGTGCACCTGTCCAGTTGGTACCTAAGTCCTAAGGCATCAGCAATCATGGTTACAAGACCTCCTACCACTATAGGTAATTCAGGTTCATCTTGGATGCGGGTGAAGGTTTGCATCATGAAAGGGACACCATTAACACACTGTCCAGTATTGAAACAGGACATAATAAATAATTCATCCTTAGAGACTCCGGTAATGTTTTCTTCTTTTCCAAAGAAGGTATGGGCGAGGAATTTGTGGAAGTAACGGAGAGCAGGGTTATGGATCTCATCATTGTTCATGTCATTTGGTTCAGGGTGGTAGTTTCCGGTCAGAGTTCCCCAAAAGAAATCTAGCTCCACATCCATCAATTCTACCTGTGTGGTAGTAAAGGCAAAAGGTCCACTAGGGAATCCTAACAGGTCAGCTAGTTCTTTATGGTTAAAGTCGTATTCTATTCCAAATAGGCGGAAACTAATGAATCCTTTCCTAGAACCAAAACCGCGCTCAGGTAGGTAAAGTAGGGAACTAAGGAACTCAAGGGTGAGCTCACGGTAAGTCGCAAACTTGTGTTGGATCATTGCATTCTCCCATCCGAGTCGGTTGAACAGGTACATGACACTATCATGTATACCTAAGGTTTCCATAGTCTTATCATTTGGGTACAGGGTCAAATCCATTTGCCTCTGTGATAACTCTTCGAACTTTATTCTTTGGTTCCTACCTCTAAATTTGGTTTCCATATAGTTAATAGGTTGGTTAGCCATGGTCAGTGAAAGTACGGTGGAAACAAATCAGTGGAAAAGACTTTAGAAAATCTGTAAAAAGTGATTTAGGATAAAAATAAGAAAATGAAATGCTAAAATGTAATGGAGATAACAGTAATGTAGAATAAAACTAACAAAATAATTTAAACAAATAGTAATAACGATAATTAAAAATGCTCAAAAAGAAAAGAATAGTTTAAAATAGGTAAATAAGTGAATGGGTTGCCTCCCACTAAGCGCTGTTTTTATTGTCAAAAGCCTGACGTAACGCTGAGGTTTAGACTAATCAGGGGAGTTAGCGGACAATTTCAAAAGTTTTAGATCATTCGTATAGTCTCTATTTTCAACTTTGTGATAATGTTTTAGGCGCTGTCCGTTTACTATGAATGGTTCATTGTTCCTACCCTTGATTTCTATTGCTCCACTTGGGAATACTTTAGTTATATCAAAGGGTCCTGACCATCTAGACTTTAATTTTCCAGGAAAGAGCCTAAGTCTTGAATTAAAGAGGAGTACAACGTCTCCCACACTGAATTCTTTCTTAGATAGGCGTTTATCATGCCATCGCTTGGTTCTTTCCTTATATAGCTTAGCATTTTCATATGCATCTAACCTTAATTCTTCTAATTCGTTAATGTCTAGGATTCGCTTTTCTCCTGCAGCATTATAGTTCATATTGAGAGTTCTGATCGCCCAATAAGCCTTGTGTTCTAGTTCTACTGGGAGGTGACAAGATTTTCCATAAACTAGTTTGAAAGGCGTAGTACCTATGGGAGTCTTGTAGGCGGTCCTATAAGCCCATAGAGCTTCATTAAGTTTAGATGACCAATCTTTCCGAGATATGGCGACAGTCTTTTCTAAGATTTGTTTAATCTCTCTGTTTGAGACTTCGACCTGTCCACTTGTTTGTGGGTGATATGGTGTAGCCACACGGTGTCTCACTCCATACTTAGATAGTAATTTGTCAAAGATTTTTGAAATGAAGTGCGAGCCACCGTCACTTATGACGAGTCGAGGTACACCAAATCTGGGAAAGATTATGTTTTTGAAAAGCTTTATTACTACTCGTGCATCGTTTGTAGGAGAAGCTATGGCTTCAATCCATTTCGAGACATAATCAACAGCTACGAGTATGTAATTATTACCGAAAGATGATGGGAATGGTCCCATGAAATCTATTCCCCAGACGTCGAAGATTTCTACTTCTAAAATTCCCTTTTGGGGCATTTCATCTCTTCTTGAAATATTGCCGGTGCGTTGACACCGATCGCAACTTATAACAGCGATGTGGACATCCTTCCATAGGTTGGGCCAGTATAAGCCGGCTTGCAAGATTTTT
This sequence comes from Lathyrus sativus, assembly GCA_963859935.3. Classification (NCBI taxonomy): domain Eukaryota; kingdom Viridiplantae; phylum Streptophyta; class Magnoliopsida; order Fabales; family Fabaceae; genus Lathyrus; species Lathyrus sativus. Next base: position 468,169,661 of record OZ012739.1, read on the forward strand.
GCACAGGTTTTGGAAGTGCTCGCATGTCCACCATAAGGAGATGAATGACATTGGGCAATGACATCTTCTATTTCTTCTTCGGGAATACATCGGCGAAAGATTCCATCTGGTCCTCTTTTGAACAGTAGTGGTTCATCCCAATAGTAATGTTTCAGATTATGAAAGAATTTCTTTTTCTGCTGATAGGTTAGATCTGGTGGAAGAGCTCCTGCGGCTAGGTAGTTGACAATGTCAGCGTACCATGGCAGTCCTACAGTTGTCTGTAATGTTTCCATGGGTTCTGGTTCATTTATATCTAACTTCGCTAGGTCGCTTCCTATTTGTGCTATCAGCTGTTCATACGGAAAATCATCGTTAATCGGCACTTGTTCGGGTTTAATACCTTCTATTCTAGATAAATGGTCCGCTACGACGTTTTCAGTACCTTTTTTGTCTTTTATTTCTAGATCAAACTCTTGTAGGAGTAAAATCCATCTTAAGAGTCTTGGTTTAGCATCTTTCTTAGTTAATAGGTATCGGATAGCAGCATGGTCTGTGTAAATGATTATTTTCGCTCCGACTAGGTAAGAGCGGAATTTGTCAAGCGCAAAGACAACTGCTAGCAATTCTTTTTCTGTAGTGGCGTAGTTCATCTGGGCAGAATCCAAGGTTCTACTGGCATAGTAAATCGCATGGAGTTTCTTTTCTTTTCTCTGACCCAGGACGGCGCCTACAGCATAGTCACTCGCATCGCACATGATTTCGAAAGGTAATCTCCAGTCAGGGGGTTGCATGATTGGTGCGGTGATGAGGGCTGTTTTTAGAGTTTCGAATGCCTTAAGACAATCTTCATTGAATATGAACTCAGCGTCTTTCATTAATAAACCAGTAAGAGGTTTAGTGATTTTCGAGAAATCTTTGATGAATCGTCGGTAAAAACCGGCGTGTCCTAAAAAGCTTCGTATTTCTCGAACGGTTTTAGGGGGTTGAAGATCTTTTATTACTTCGATCTTAGCTTTATCCACTTCAATTCCCTTGTCTGATATTACATGACCTAATACTATTCCTTCGTTGACCATAAAATGACATTTCTCCCAGTTAAGCACGAGATTCACTTTTACACATCTCTCTAACACCATTTCTAAGTTCGATAAGCATCCTTCAAAGCTTTGCCCGCATACAGAGAAGTCGTCCATGAACACTTCCATGATGTTGTCTATAAAATCTGCGAAGATTGACATCATACATCTTTGAAAGGTTGCAGGAGCGTTGCACAATCCAAAGGGCATTCGCCTATAAGCGAACGTTCCATAAGGACATGTGAATGTAGTCTTTTCTTGATCATCAGGATGGATAGGGATTTGAAAAAATCCTGAGTACCCGTCAAGATAACAGAAGTAAGAATGCTTGGCTAATCGTTCCAACATTTGATCTATAAAAGGTAACGGGAAATGATCTTTTCGAGTGGCTTTGTTTAGTTTACGATAATCTATGCATACTCTATATCCCGTCACTACTCTTTGTGATATCGATTCGCCTTGAGCGTTTTTCACAACAGTGATACCTCCTTTCTTTGGCACTACATGTATTGGACTAACCCATTCACTATCAGAGATTGGATATATTATCCCGGCATCTAATAATTTCTTGAATTCTTCCTTTACTACAGTGCTAAGGGTTGGGTTGATTCTTCTTTGAGATTCTCTGGAGGTTCTGCAATCTTCTTCTAGCGGAATGCGATGCATGCAGACTGAAGGACATATTCCTTTGAGATCAGATATGTTATATCCTAATGCAGTTGGATATTTCTTCAAGACATCTAAAAGTTTCTTTGTTTCTATAGTTCCTAAACTGGAATTTACTATAACTGGTCTTTTACATTCAACGTCTAAGAATTCGTACCTTAGGTTATTAGGTAAAGTTTTTAATCCTAATGTAGGTTTATCTTTACTTGGCATGGGATCCGGTGTAAGTGCTAAACTTTCGCTTAGACTATCATCCTGATACGGTTTTTGCCAATTATCATCTTCGAGAATTGGAGGGATTTGAATTTTCATTATTTCAGAATAAGTGGTCTCCTCCAGTTCCATTTCTCTTACACATTCGTCAATTACGTCCATTAGATATCATGTATCCTCTATAGCTGGTGATTGTAAGAATTGTGTTAAAACAAATTCGACTTTCTCTTCACCTATTTCAAAGGTTAGCTTTCCTCTTTTTACGTCTATTATGGCTCCGGCGGTAGCTAAGAATGGTCTTCCTAGTATGATAGGTGTAGTGGAGTCTTCAGAGATGTCCATGATTATAAAATCAGTAGGAATGTAAATTTGTCCTATACGTACTGGGACGTTTTCTAGTATGCCTACAGGATATTTAACAGAGCGATCGGCTAGTTGAACAGACATTTTAGTTGGTCTTAGGTCTCCCATGTCTAGCCTTTTGCAAATCGTTAAGGGCATAACACTGATACTGGCTCCTAAATCGCATAGGGCTTTGTCAATGACGAATTTTCCTATTACACAGGGTATAGAGAAACTTCCTGGATCTTTTAGCTTAGGAGGCATATTATTTTGAATTATGGCGCTACACTCGGCAGTAAGTGTAACTGTTCCGTTATCCTCTATATTTTTCTTATTGGATAAGATTTCTTTTAAAAACTTGGCGTACGAGGGTATTTGGGTAATTGCTTCTGTAAACGGAATAGTAATATTCAACTGTTTCAGAAGTTCGACAAATTTCTTAAATTGACCCGTCGTCTTGGAACTTATTAATCTTTGAGGGTACGGAATTGGTGGTTTATAGGGTGGTGGAGGCACATAAGGTTGTTCTTTCTCCACTACCTCTTGACTTTCATCTTCCTTTTCTTCTGGATCATTCACCACTTCAGTCGGTGTATCCGGTTTTTGGTACATGGCTGGATTGTCAAGTCTTGGATCGGTAGGTCCGTCAAGTTCCTTGCCACTTCTTAATATTACAGCGTTGGCATGTCCTTTCGGGTTAGGTTGAGGTTATCCAGGGAATACTCCAGCTGGTGCAGCAGTAAGTGCTTGTTGTTGAGCTACTTGTGAAATCTGAGTTTCAAGCATTTTGTTATGTGTAGCTAATGCATCTACTTTGCTCACTAATTGTTTAATCTGCTCACTAGTGTGAATGTTTTGGTTTAAGAAGTCCTTGTTTGTCTGAGATTGGCTAGCTATAAAGCTCTCCATCATCAATTCAAGGTTCGATTTTCTAGGGATATTAGGAGCAGTCTTTTGATATCCTGGTGATGTAACTGGTGCTTGACCTGGTGCGTAATAAGCATTGTTATTCTTATAGGAGAAATTCGGATGATTCTTCCAACCTGGGTTGTATGTGTTTGAGTAAGGGTTTCCTTGAGCATAATTCACTTGATCAGTGGGAGTTCCTGCCAATAGTTGACAATCAGAGACTTCGTGTCCTGGGACTCCACATAACTCACAGTTAGGTGTTACTGCAGCCACGGTGGCTGCAGGTGTTATGGCCAAGTTGTCGATCTTTTGGCTTAGTTGGTCAAACTTCGCATTGACTTGGTCCATACTACTTACTTCGTACATACCTCCCTTTGTTGGTTTCTCAGTTGCGACTCTCTCGCTTCCCCAAAGGTAATGATTCTGAGCCATACTTTCGATAAGTGCATAGGCATCATTATATTCTTTGTCCATCAATGCACCACCCGCGGCAGCGTCAATTGTCATTCTTGTATTGTACAAGAGTCCATTATAGAAGGTATGGATGACCATCCATTCTACTAATCCATGATGTGGACAAAGCCTAAGTAGATCCTTATAGCGTTCCCAAGCTTCGAATAATGATTCACTTTCTCTTTGCTTAAATCCGTTGATCTGAGCTCTCAGCATAGCTGTCTTGCTAGGTGGAAAATACCTATTCAAGAAAACTCTCTTAAGTTGTTCCCACGTAGTTACTGAGTTCGAAGGCAGAGATTGAAGCCATGCTCTTGCTCTGTCTCGAAGCGAAAAAGGAAATAAACGTAGTCTAATAGCTTCTTGGGTAACTCCATTGGCTTTTACGGTATCTGCATATTGCACAAAGATCGAAAGATGAAGATTCGGATCCTCGGTAGGATTTCCGGCGAATTGATTTTGTTGCACGGCTGATATCAATGATGGTTTTAGTTCGAAATCATTTCGGTTGATAGCCGGTGCTGCAATGCTTGAATGCGGTTCACCTTGCGAAGGATTAGCGTAATACTTGAGTGGATGAGTTTGTTCTTCAGCCATTCATGCATTTTCTGATTTTACGACTGGTTCAGGCGGATCTAATTGAAGATCTGGAATGTTGGAATTATTTTCGAAATCGAGTATACGTCTTCTTACGTGTAAGAAGCGTTCCGATTCAGGGATTAGAGGTTGCAAGTCTTCGCTTTTGGAGCGAGTACGTGGCATACACTCGGAGATTAGATTAAATTAAATAGTTGATACCTTAGTCTAGACAATGCTACCTAAGTGCACTAGTAACTAAATTAAGGAATCACCGGCAACGGCGCCAAAAACTTGATGGGCTAAAGACGTGTCTACTTATGCGTCTAGCGGTATCTTACTGCAAGTGCACAGCCTATCGAAGTAATATTTAAGATTATCGATCCACAGGGATTCTATCGTTACGTAGTGCTAGATGAACTTCTAGTTTAGCTAAGGCGAATAGTTGTCACGATTGTTGTTGGTTTTCTAAGACTATTGAAGGCGGAATTAAATCTAAGTTTCTAATAAAATAATACTAAGACGGTCGGTATGTAATTATACTAACTTAGGTGGGTCAATCTAACCTAGGCTTATAAAGATGTTCACTTAATCTATTCGGTAGAGATTACTAGTTTAAATACCCTCAGCTCACACTCTCGTGGTCTTGAATCAGATCATATCCCTAAAGCCCTATGCCTGCTCTCGCTAGCCCATAAGTGTTTAGAGGTAATTTTTGGAAACTAAATAATCCTAATTTATCTTAAAGCGCTCTCGCTGTATTTAATTTAAATGCCTAACTTTAGCTATCTGGTTAAGATCTCACACTCTCGTGGTCTTGACCCAACCTAATACCCTTTTCTTACTCTCGTAACGAAAAGGTCGAATTCAATTAAAAAGCATCAGCCAGAATGTTAAGCGATTAATTATTTTAGCCCATGGTTATATTTTACCGGTTAAGTTAGTTATAACTACATACCGCCCTAAGGTATTTAGCTACTCATCGAGGTTAAATCAGACTCAGAGTTAAATATTGACTTACTAATGGCAGAAAAATAAATAGACATTATAAATAAATTAAATTGCAATAATTGAAAAACCTGGTTAACAAATATCTGAGTAGACTCCTTCTTCCACAGACCGGAAGGCTTGGAGTAGGCGGAAATAAAAATTAAAACGAATGCTGAAGGCTGGAAACAAATAAAAGTATAACAATTCCCTAATGTTGGAAATTGTTACACGGTTGGTTTGGATACAAATAAAATAAGACAGGAAACAAAATAATGCTGGAATAATAATTCTGGTGGTAAGGTAATTCGGCAGAGCTTCCGCAGGAAATTTGGATAATGAAGTCTCCCCTGAGTTCTCCTGAGCTGGTCCTATTTATAGAGCTTCCAATGGGCTGGTGCCTTGGTCTTTTGCTTCTTGGGCTTTGCTGGAGTGGTTGAGAAAATGTTGGAAAGTGGCAGCAGAAAATGGGAGAAGTCGTCCTCACGTGCTGCCTTGAGGAGAATTACTAGGAGGAGTGGTCTTCAGTGGTGGCTTGACGTAGTCTGAGTCAAAATCAAGTTATATCCTTGTCACGGGCGTGACAAGGTCTTCACGCTCGTTATTTGATGATTTCAAGTGTCACGGTCGTGACTACTTCCTCACGGTCGTGATGGCCCAAAGTAAGGTGTCACGGTCGTGACACCCTTGTAACGACCGTGGCCGTAACAAATTATGCAGACTTTATGCAGGCTTCTGTCTTGCTTCATTTCTTGTGGTTTCTTTCGTTCTTTTCTTCTTAATTCATGATTTGGCCTCACATAACGATGTACCTGCAAAATAGTAAGAAAAACTCGAGAAATCGAGCGTTAAAACGGTGAATGCGCGATAAAACGTCAATGAAATCTAGCGATATAATCGATGCGTTTTCTCGTCATCAACCCATTAAGTAAAAAATCAAGATAACCATCGATAAATAGTTGTAAAAGAGATTTTATTAAAAAATCCATAAATATACATACAATCAAGATAAACTTACATACAAAACCCCAACAAATGAAAAATACATAGAGAGGAAGGAAGAAGAACACAAATCTCACGGTCTGTCAACTCCGATTGAAGTGGATTCGACTCCGGATCGTCAAGATGCACCCTCCAATGTTGTTTCTAAACTAAATCTATTCAAGAATGTGTTTGATGAAGTTGGGGTAAAAAGTTCCCAAACAACATAACCTAAAAAATGTTGAAAAGTCACTTAAATAGACTAAAATGGGTCCCAGGATTCGCCTAGCGAAGTCCTGTTCGCCTAGCGAACTTATGCATCTTTTGCTACTGCCAAAACAGTGTTTTTCACGCGTTTTAGAACTTTATGTTCGCCTAGTGAACGTTTGTTTGCCTAGCGAACATGACATCAAACCAACACTTGTTTCGACCATAACTTTTGAACCGTAACTCTGTTTTACGCGCGGTCGGAAGCGTTGGAAAGCTTATTCAATGCTCTATAAGATAATGACAAAATATCATTGCTTATATGCCTACAAAAAATGAGAAAAAATCAATTAAACTCAATAAAATTTATGCGACACACAATATATACACTATAATGTAAACTATACAACATATGCACAAAAATTGATGTTTATTGGTTGAACTAAGCCAATAAGTGCCAATTATTTACACTCAAAATCAGTACATTTTAGCACTTATCAACTCTCCCTAACTTAAACTTGTTTGTCCTCAAACAAGAAACGATCAACTCAAGGAAACAAAAGTAACAATCAAGCAATCACGACTCAACAAGTTTCGAAGAAAAAAAACAAATGTATGGTTCAACACAAAAATGTACATGCAAAGCAAAACATATCACTAAACTACAACGATAACATGAAAACGAAACAACTCCTAAATACAAAACACATGTCAAAAATTCTATGACAATACAATGTTCAAAAATGAATCACACCTAGCACACACTTCATCGGTAGACGAATAAAAAAACACGAGGGACTTAACTCTCACCCAACACTCAAGCTAACAACAAGTTAAATTATGCACTCATCAAGAAAAAACTCATATTGAACATTATAAAAGCAAAAATCACAAGGGTTTTAAGGGTTGTAATGTGGTTTGGGTAACAAACAATTGTTTTTCTCAAGGTAAAAGAAACAAAAACTTGTCTAATCAAATGAGAGTGATCATTTCTCACAATCTCAAGCACTCACAAATTCCAATCACCTTTTCCTCTTTTCCAAATTGTTACACCATTCCACACAACTTATTAGCATAACAATCCTTCTATAATTTTTTTTCGTTTTTTTTTCAATTCTTTCCTTTTTTTTCTTTTCCTTTTTCATTTTTTCTTTTCTTTCTTTTTCAAACATTTTCTTTTTCTCAACCTCTTAACAACCAACCTCTTCTCCCCAACTTGAATACAACCACATATAGTGACATGAATTCTCCCAAACTTATTAGGCAAGGGTAAAAACTCAAATAACAAGTCATGGTTATAGTTCAAGAAAAAGTATTAGAATCCATACAAAAATGAACTTAACACCAACATGGATTCTAACAAAGGCTCAAAGGGGGTAAGAAAATTCTCACTCACTCACAAGGTAGATTGGCTATTTGGTCAAGTGGGTATGCTCAAAATCGAACAAAATGCCTTGATCATTTTAGTGCTATCATACAAATCAACACAGATACAAGATTAAACATAATAAAATCGAGTTAAACAAGAATGTTGGTCTTCTGCATATAGTAAACAATGGAAAGCTCCTCACAAAAATGTTTTGTTCTAAAGTGATTCAATACTGAACAAGTATGGCAAAAGAATGAATGACATGAAAATTGTACAAATAAAAATTTTCTTAACCATGCTATGTTCTAGAAAGAGATAAACGAGTACCTTGCAAAGTACTAACTTCAAACAATATCAAAACCATACATTCGCAAGTTGAAACGATCAAACTTGAAAAATCACAAAATGCATCCTCAAGCTAATCAAAAATAAACTTGAGAGCAAACACAAACATTATTCTAACAACCTAACAAAATTGAAATAAACTAAATAAACATAAAGATATATAAACTCAAAAAACCGTTGGGTTGCCTCCCAACAAGCGCTTGTTTCATGTTGTTAGCTCGACACCTTTAGTGTTCTTTGTTAGTAACTTCCTCACATACACGCCGATGCTTTGTCAATGCGTCAACCTAAAGAAAGTGTCCTAACCAAACACTTGAACAAATGTTACGAGAACAAAATATATACAACACTTGAACAAACATAGTGGAAGACAAAAGAAAAACAAATATCAAGCATATATACAACTATGTCCAAAGCTTAGAAATATAGAAATTATTGCAATGCGACTCAATATCAAAACCAATCCCCGGCAGCAGCGCCATTTTGTTGGAGCGGTAAAGCAGCAAGCAAAAATATTATTTTCGGAAGAATTTCCTCCGGGATTTATATCGTCTCCACAGAGATCAGTGTGAGGGAAAGAATGTCGTTCGACAATCTCTACGTCTCTAAGCTTGGGTTTGAATGGTTTGAGATAAAAATTCAAAAGGAAAAACATAAAACAAGAAAATAAGTACATTCTTAAGAAATGAGAAAACTCGTCAGGAGTTGTATTTCGTTCTACCCATCATGTGCTAAAAAAATATATGGATCAAATGCACGCAACCTAATTCGCTCGTAAATATCATCACATATTGCTCACAACAGAGATTATCTCTAACGCAAAGTCGAGAGATCAACATATAGTCTCATTGTTGATCTCTCACACAACTTGACAACACGGAGCATTAAGAATTGATACCCACGCGAATATTAGTCCTAAATCTATCTCTAGCATTTAGAATCTAATAGATGTTCATCTTAGATCGAGTTCGAACAATATATGTCTATAGCAATTCAAACCCATTAAGTAAAAAAATCAAGATAACCATCGATAAAGAGTTGTAAAAGAGATTTTATACAAAGATCCGTAAATATACATACAATCAAGATAAACTTACATACTAAACCCCAACAAATGAAAAATACATAGAGAGGAAGGAAGAAGAACACAAATCTCACGGTCTGTCAACTCCGATTGAAGTGGATTCGACTCCGGATCGTCAAGATGCACCCTCCAATGTTGTTTCTAAGCTAAATCTACTCAAGAATGTGTTTGATGAAGTTGGGGTAAAAAGTTCTCAAACAACATAACCTAAAAAATGCTGAAAAGTCACTTAAGTAGACAAAAATGGGTTCCGGTATTCGCCTAGCAAACTTATGCATCTTTCGCTACTGCCAAAATAGTGTTTTTCACGCGTTTTAGAACTTCCTGTTCTCCTAGCGAACATGACAGCAAACCAACACTTGTTTTGACTATTACTTTTAAACTGTAACTCCGTTTTACACGCGGTCGGAAGCGTTGGAAAGCTTATTCAATGCTCTATAAGACAATGAAAAAATATCATTGTTTATATACTTACAAAAAAATGAGAAAAAATCAATTAAACTCAATAAAATTTACGCGACACACAATTTATACACTATAATATAAACTATATAACATATGCATAAAAGTTGAGGTTTATTGGTTGAAATAAGCCAATAAGTGCCAATTATTTACACTCAAAATCAGTATATTTTAGCACTTATCATCCGCAACAGGTCATCACCACCATTCTCTCTGTTTCGCTCAACGAACCACCTCAACCTCTCTCCAGATATTCTCAGATTCTCCCCTCTTCTAATCCAGTTTTGTTCTGAAATTTCTCTCAATCTCTCTACTCTCAGTTCAACCCCTTTCTCCGTTTCATTTTCCAATCTCTCCGTTATTCTTCAATTTCTGGGTTTAGAGATTTGGGTTTGAAAGAAGTGGTTTTAAGAAAAGGGGTGTTTGGAGGTTGAAGGTTATGATGTTGGTTAAAAATGGATAGGGTTTTCGTTTGGGTTGGAAGAAAGGGATGAGTCAGAAATGGGTCGCGACGGAGGTTTGCTGTGAAGGTTGAGATTTACGGATTGGGTTGGTTTCACAGAGAAACAAGGGAGATTGGTTTGGGTTGATGGAAACGGAAGCTCATGCGGTGGTGTAGGTGCGTTTTTGGGTCGAGTTGCTGTTGAAGCTTCGTTTGGTTGGTCTGTTAGATTTTCGGAGGTGAAAGCTGGGTTGAGGTTATTGTGTTGGAAAAGGCGATGAAATTGAAGGAAAAGTTGGGACAGTCTTGTTTGAAGCTGGTGAGGGAGATGAGGTTGATGAAGTTTGGAAGATGAAATTCTGAGATGGGTTTTGTGTTGCTGAAACGGATTTTTGAGGAAGATGACGATGGAAAGCTATTTTTGGTTTGAAGATCTGTGATTCGAAAATGGAGGCTGAGTTGAAGGAAGAAGGAGAGGGCGGCTAGGTTTAGGGTTGTGTCTGCTGAAGGAAGAAGAGGAACAGTAACAGCTAGGGTTGTCTCCAAGGAGGGAGACAATGAATAGTAATATATACTATCAGCATCTGACATGTGGCAGCTTGATTGAAACTAAATGACTGATTAATAAAATAATAATGCTGATTAATTCAAAGATGGACCATGATTGAATGCTAACGATTGATTAAAGTTAATAAAAGTGTTGATAATTAAAAACTGACTTAACTAAATTAATCCTAAACTAAATAACCAACTAATTAAATAGAAATTAGCAACCTATTTCTACAAATATTAAAAACAATTAATAAAAAAATTCTATATAAAAACTAAAAATTAAAAATAAACCTATTTTAATCTCTAAATTATTTTAAAAACCTAATAAAAACTTAAATCCTATTCTAAAATAAAAAGGAAACTATTTCTACTTAATTCAAAAACAAATTATATTAAAAGAATTCTATCTAAACTATTTCTATATAAATAAATAATGAAGCAAAAATAGCAATAAAAATGCGAAAAGCCATGGAAAAACGGGCGAACACTGAAATGCGCCGATATCATCGATACGGATTGAATCATAAAAAAGAGAGCGACTTTCGCTCGATTTCGACACTGAACTTATTGTTTGAATTGATTTGAATCGCCTGAAACGCGAGAAAAATGGCTAAAATCCGGATAAATTCAATCCGGCTGATAACACGGGCAAAAAGCGACCTAAATGATATGCAGATGAAAAACGAAGCAAAAGCCAGTCGAAGTCGGAAAACCGGTGCGCAAATTTTAGGGTGCAACAATATCCAATGGAGTTGATAAAAATATGGTTAGTTTGTCAAGCATATGTGTGATGACCAAAGTTATTTGGGAACTTCTCAAGACCTCTTATAAAGTCACATCTGGTCAGTAAGATTATGAGGTCTCTACTCAAGAGATCTATCTTGAATGTGACTGTTGTTGTAGAAGAAGATCTAGACATCATCAACATAGATAGATTTGTTTGGGTCATATTTGTTTTCTGTCTTTAAAAGAACAAATTTGAACAAAATGATAAGGGCACGTGTTTTGTCTCCTACTCTGTAGGAGCTTGTGACCTAGTATCTGGTGAACGGTTATACATTGCCATTGAGTTCTTAAGAAGAAATTCAATTAGCCTCTAAAGGTAGTGAATAGAAGGTCAAGGTCAAATGTCAATGACATTCACCCTGACATCTTCAAGAACTTGATGCTCAGAATAAAAGGCCATTCAAAGTAGAGAGGCACTCCGTGTCATGAATTTGAAAGTTATTTTAGCATAATGCCCTACCTATCTCAAGAATCAACTTAAAGGGCTTTATATTGCTTGGATTGATGAGTAAAATGATCCTGATGATGAATCTATCAATCTTGTTACTGCCTTAACTGGAAGGTGGGCCTCTGGTGTAGACTCTTATATTGAAGAATTAACTCATGGTGAGTGGATGCTTCTTCAAATTTTTATACATCAAGGGTTAATAAGGCTGTCATCAACAAAGAATATAGAAGTATGTGAGAATATTGGAGGGGTGCGTCAAGATTGGAAGATGACTGGAAGCCTAAAAGGGATATGGGTTTCAAGGTTGTATCAAGCAAAGTAGAACTGAACATCAGAAGGCAAGTTGAGTCAATGATGTCAATCAAATGTCTCGATATCGTACTGAACATCAGAATATTCATGCTAAAGGCAGGTACTTGCACTGGCTATTTCTCTTCTGGGATAAGTACGAAACCAGGGCCAACATCAAAATAAAAATGGATAAACATATTTCATTAGACTGTGTTAGATATGAAGATATCTGAAGAAGTTCGGTCGGGACATCCACCAAATCTCGACAAACTGAGAGTATTTGGCTACGTGGTCTATGCTTACATTAGACAAGACATGGTCGAACCTAGAACTCTAAAATGCATGTTCATGGGATACCTTGAAGGAGTCGAAGCCTATAGACTATGGTTCCTAGAGTCAGGTCATAGGAGGTGTATCACTATTCGAGATGTAGTTTTTAATGAAGCTGAGATGACTTTTAAGAAAACTGATGATGATGACGAAGAGCTGGAACAGGGAGAGATTTTTGTTGAGGTGGATCATGTTGATGCTGAATTACGTACCCCAAATGAAGTCTAAGAAGAAGAAGAAGATGCTGTCGAAGATGAGGATACTAATAATGACTACCTGCTGGCAAGAGATAGGTCGAGGAGAGTCGTCAAGCCACCTCAGAGACTTGGATATACAGATCTTATAACTTACGCCTTAATCTCTATAAGTGAGGTTCTAGAAGAAGAACCTAGATACTATAGGGAAGTTACGAGGAGTCGAAATAAGACTGAATGGCTGAAGGCCATGGATGATGAGCTAAAATTTCTTCATGATAACAACATCTGGAAACTGATCAAAAAACTTGTTGGAGCCAGGTTAGTCAGCTGTAAATGGATTTTCAAAGTTAAGGAAGGAATCGAAGAAGTGGCGTCAAAGAGATACAAGGCAAGATTGGCTGGTAGGGGTTTCACTCAAAAGGAAGGTTTCGAATTTAATGATGTGTTCTCTTCTATTATGAAACACATGTCCATTTGAATGTTGCTTTCCATAGTGGCACAATTTGACCTTGAACTAGAACAAATGGATGTGAAGACTGTGTTCTTGTATGGTGATCTAGATGAAACAATCCTGATGAGACAACCTGAAGGGTATGTTGAAAAAGGGAAGGAATATTATATGTGCAAGCTGAAGAGATATTTATATGGTATGAAACAATCTCCTCGACAGTGGAATATGAGATTTGACAAGTGTTGATGCGGTAAAACAGCAAGCAAAAATATTAAGTACCGAGTTTTGTCGTCTCCTCAGGGATTAGTGCGATATGAGCGTCGTTCAACGATTTCCATATTTCTAAGCTTGTTTTCAAAAGGTTCAAGGAACCACGGATAAAAACATAAAATATAAAATAAAGACATAAATATAAATGGAGCCTTGTTGGGATTGGATTTCATCAATTGATAACACATGCATTCTTCTGATCAAATAAAACGCAACGCAATCATTCGTCTAATACCCTTACGTATCACTCACGACAAAGCTTATCTCTAACGCGGCGTCGAGAGCACAACCATGTTGTCTCATTGGTGATCTCTCTACCAACAAAAATACAACACAGAGCATTAAGATCTGATACACAAGCAAATGCTAAGCCTAAATCTATCTCTAGTATTTAGGACCTAACATGTAATTATCCTAGTTCCAGATCCGAAAAGTATATCTCTATCACGATTCAAATCAAAGATAAACAAGTAAGCAAAGATGTTACCCAAATCAGATAAACGATTGTTTTGCATAAAATACAATGATCAAAATACGTACACAAGCTTAACCCTTTTTTACATGTATTCATCTAATCCGCCAAATGTCGGTGAACATCATTCTTCATCACCATTATCACATACCCACACAATATCATATTGATCCTACCCATGCTACCCATGCTACTTAATCAACACAACACCATAGAAGATAAAATGAATATCAACTTCAAAACCATGTCAAAAGTTTATTCATTGATAGAAGAAAATCTGAGATCAAAGATGTGAAAAGGTTTTGTCAAGACCCACAAATACATAATCAAAGATATTCAATCAATAGAGAATCCAAATTAGTTCACAAACATAAATTAAATGAAATACATAAGGTATCAAAAGATTACAATCCAAACCCAACAAAAGATTGAAGATCTTACCTCCTCCCCCTTGAGGTTTTGTGTTTCTCTCTCTAAAGAAATGAAGAGAGATAAGTTTTGATGTTCCAAAATGTTACAATCTCAAGTTCTCTTCCAAAAATGGAGTTATGACCTAAAAATACAAGAAAATGACTTAAATACCCAATTTGGTTCTGTCACGTTAGCTACAGTGAGTAGCTAGCGAATGTAGCGAATTTTGGCTTTCAGATCTGCCCAATTCTGGGCTCGTTCGCTACCTGCTCGCTAAGCGAGCAAGCTAGCGAGCTGTTCGCTGGTCTGCTCGCTAAGCGAGCAGCTAGCGAACGTTCGCTAGCACCTCGCTACCAACTCGCTAAGCGAGCGTGACAACATTTTGCCACTTCTTGAGTGTTGTTTGCATGCTGTCCTGGTTTCCTTGACCATTTTTCTTGTGTCTTACTTTTCAATTGTTTTGTACCTAATTCCTGCACAATAACACACAAATCAAAGGTACCAAGAGATTTTCACACTATTTTGCAAACCAAACAAAATAAGAGTGGTTTTCAACACTTTCTTGACGAAATTGAGTGAAAGATGCCTACTTTTGATAGATCAAAATAAGTGAAATTTGGCATCTAACAACAAGTTCATTGCAAACATAAGTTTCATTAGAAGTCAGTTCAACCAATGTGTTTACTTCAAATTTTGACCTGGTAATTCATTTGTTATTTTGTTGCTTTATATGGATAATATTCTAATAGCAAGAAACCATGTCGAAGATTTAATGAGGGTGAAGTCTGAACTCAATAAGGAGTTCGAAATGAAGGATCTAGGAGCTGCTTCCAGGATTCTTAGGATTGACATTCGAAGAGATAGAAAGCAGTCAAAATTATGCTTATCTCAAGAGGCATACCTACGGAAGATTCTTGAAAATTTTGGTATGTTGAATTCAAAACCTGTTGTCACTCCGAAAAACCCTTAATTAAAACTGAGTATATATTAGTGTCCCAGTACTGATGTTGAAAAAGCTTATATAAATAGCATTCCATATGCTAATATAGTGAGTTCTTTGATGTATGTTATGGTATGTACTAGACCTAATATAGCATATGCAATAAGTCTTATAAGTAGGTACGTGGAGAATCCTGGAAAGGCTCACTGGAAAGAATTGAAGTGGATTCTAAGGTACATAAATGGGTCTCTCAACAGAGTCCTAATTTATGGTGGAGCCTTGGGTGAAGATAGTAAAGCGGCAATCGAAGGATATGTCTACTCTGGTTATGCAGGTTGTATGGATTCTAGAAAATCTATTTCTGGATATGTGTTCGCTGTGTTTGGCACATCAATTAGTTGGAAAGTAACACTTCAGAAGGTTGTTGCCTTATCAACCACTGAATCGAAATATATCTCTCTCACTGAAGTTGTGAAAGAAGCATTATGGCTTGAAGGTTTTACAAAAGAGCTTAAACTTCAAGGTCAAAGTAAAAATTTATGCAAAAATATGAGACTTGGGGCAAAAATATGAGACTTAGTGCAATCATCCAACATAAGCTTGCACCAAAGCAACCAGATCCATTGATTTTTAACATGCATTGCACCATAGTCAAACTAAAAATTTATGCAAAAATATGAGACTTGGGGACAACATTAATTTGATTTTGTTCTCTATGATGAGAAGGCTAGGAGGAAAATCAAGGTTTACAAATATGACAATAACATTAAAAGATAACTCTTCTATAGTTACTTATGGGATAATGCAAGACGTATTAGTGAAAGTTGGAACATTCATATACCATGTTGATTTTATGATTGTTGACATTGAAGAAAAAGCTTAATTTCCTAAAATCTTGGGCAGACCATTCTTATGTACAGATATGGAAAATGTTGACCTATAAACTGGTGACCTCAAACCCATGTTTTGGAAAGAAAAGATGATAATCATAGTGTATGATTGCTTGAAACTTTGGGAGAATAATCCAGAAGATAATTATGAGTAGATGCAACAAATACACAAAGCTCAAGAGGAGCTGCCTCCTCAAATCAAGTAATGGTAATGCATAAGGATGATATGCCAAAATAAATTTAAGAGCGCTACTTTATTTGATATGTATGAATCACATAAATCATAATTCTTGGTCTAGTATTTTGTTTAATTTCTAAACCAATCAAAAAATTCATTTAAAAAAAAACTCCAACCATTTTAGCAAATATGGTACTCCAAAGGGTCTCTAGCAGAATGATACTTTTTTACTACTCTGAAAGAATTATATGCTTGTGGCCTATCAATTATGAGGTGATCTCGTCCAATAATTGATTAAGAAAGCTTTCTAATTGATATGGGTTCATATTTGTAATTTTTCTTCTTCATATTTTGCTAGTTCATAATTGATTAGAGTCGCAGCCTAATCAACTATGATGCGGATCCAACCCAAATTTCTTTCATTTCTTAGCCAGATAATTTAGTATAGAGAGAGGAATTTTGTTAATTTAAAAAACATAAAACCTTAATATTATTCTTTCTCTTAATCTCACTCTCCTCTTAGGAATTTTATAATCACTTAGAGTTACTTTAATATTGAGAGAGGGAAACACTTATTAAGAGTTGGTATTATGTAATTGATGATTAATTTGTTTGAGATGTAACTGTAAATCAAGATAGAGTTGTTCTATTGTAAATTCTTATATCATTATAAAGGTTGCAAGTTGAACCCGATTTAAATCTTGGTGTGATAAGGTTGTGGGGTGATCTTGTGATAAAAGTTTTGTTGTTAGTGGGACTCTCAAGGAGAAATTCTTAGGGATTGATTAGGCTACGTTATTTAAGGCCAGACCATTATAAATTCTTTTGTGTTCTTTCTTTCCCTTATCAAATTATAATTCCACTATTTACTCTTTCGTGCTTAATCTTTACTTCATATGTTTTTTTTTTAAAAAAATCAATCAAATAAAATCAACCACTGTCTTTAAAGTTTTTAATTTTTTTTATCACAATTCATCTCCTCCTGTGTTTGAAGTCACTTGGTCAACATTATTTTTCTTCTCCTTTTTTAGTTTTGGTTTTTTCGGTGTTTGTTCCTCTTGGGGAGTGTCTGGAGCTGTGTGTTTATGGATAACATTTACTCCAAGTATGCCTTACATGTGAAAATTATTATGAAGGATGGATCATCTTTGAGAAGATTCGCTCTTAGGGGGTTCTATGCGGTGTAATTTTGGAGACTTCAACTATGTCTGTACCCCGTCTGGTAGGTTGGGGTCGATGGTGCCTTTAGGGTTGGTGGTAGTGGGGACAACGTTATTTTCAAGGATTTCATTTCTTGTACGTATAGATTTTATCTCCCCCTGTTAGGTAAGAACTTTAATTTGCTCTAACCCAATGGAAGGGTGGAAGTAGGTTGGATGGGATTCTAGTGTCTGATGATTGGTGGAAGCTGCAGTTTCATGACTCAGACACATATCGTATATTTTGACTCGATTTGTATGTTTTAGTTTTGTTCTTATATATTTTTGTAGTATTATACCGGTAATGCATGTCTATTTCAAATACTTAGTGGTTCGAAGCTTTTGCACGACAAAATTGCAAAAACGAGAAGCACAAGCAAGATTCATGCCGCCATGACGACCACTCTGACTATCATGACACTCTTCACCCATATGGGAGGTCAACTCGTTAACCAAACTCAATGAAATGAATAAGGAGTCTCTGATCTAGATGAGGGGCGACCTCTCATGAAGAAAAAGATTGTCACCAGCATGACAAACAAAACATCAAGAGCATGACACCCGTCATGGCTCGTCAGTCTAGAAATTTCGTCCTCTTTCAGAATCAATTTTTCCACTTTTGATTTTTCTCTCCACTATTTTAGACACAACCTTACAACACTCAACCCGAATTGTAGCCTATAAATAGACCCTTAGAGCTCCATTTTCAGGATCCAAGCTTTGTATTAGCCAGTAAACTTATTGTGTAAAAATGATAATTTCTCATGTAAAGTGATTATTCCAATTTTAGTTTTAAGTTTGGAGCAAATCTGCTGTCATTGTGTATTTGCTGCTTTAATTTTTCTGACATAGTTTTTCATATTTTATTGTACCAGATTAAAGTCTCTATTTATATTTCAACATTTAGTATTCCGGTTTTATTTCTATTACTCTTTATTTTACAGTAGGATTGTTTTACCATGTGTAAGTATATTAATTTGTGTTTTCTTTTATGAATCAATTTTATGCACATTATTAATTATTATAAATGCTTATGCAGTTCACATTAGCAACTAGTTTTTTTTTTTTAATTGTTGTTAGCATTGTGTATAGATTTTCTGTTACACATGTATTTTGTTTTGTCATTTCAAATATTTCTCTCTGTGTACCATTTTGTATATGTGTATATTTTATTTTGCAAACAATGTAATTTAATAGTCTATATATATTTTGTTATGTTCTTTTATAAAATAAAATATTCTGATTTTGTCACAAAATTTATATATAGTTTTTGTGAAAAAAAATACAGACCAGTCAAATTAAGATTTAAAACAAATTATAAATAATAAAAAAAAAAGATTTTTACTTTTTTTCCTCGAATAATAACAGAACTGAGAAGCATATTGCATGTGTGTGTATGTGTGTGTGTGCGTGTGTGTGTGTGCGTGTGTGTGCGTGTGCATGTGTGTGTGTGTGAGCGCGCGTGCGTGCGTGCGTGGGTTGTGCGCGCGTGTGTGTGCGTGTGCGTGTGTGTTAGGGATTGAACCAATGACCATTACAACTTTGTCCTCAATGAAAATTGAGAGTAAAATGATAAATTTTCATGACGTTCTTTGTTACCTCGCATGTGAAATCGATGTAAAATCTCAATATAAAATGTGTTTTTTGTAATAGCAAACTGTCAATTACAATATGAAATTTATACTTAAATAATAAAAAATTGTGAATCAACAGCCTATTACATTAACTTAAGTGTCAAAAAAGTATTTTTATGCTAAATATAAGTTAAAATCATTTATTAAATGTAATTTTTTATTTTTTATTGAATATTTTTAGAGTTTAATGGTGATGCACTGACGGTTTAAATTTTTTTTACACTGTCATCCAATAAGAGTATATCATTCTGCCATGTCATTTAATTAGTTAAAAAATTTTAATCTAATTTAGCGGGATGCATGATCGTCATTGATTGACAGTGTAAAAAAATTTAGACTGTCAATGCATTGCCCCTTTTTTTCATTTTTTTATTTAAGTTATTTAGTATTTAAATTAACCTAAATAAATTAATATAAATATATTTTTATCATTTCTTTTGAACTCGTTTAACTTTATAAAATGAAAAATTATTTATTTGTTTGTTTTTTAATATTCATTTATTTAATAAATACTAATTGTTATTATTATTAATGTAAAAAAATTAATAAACTAAAATGAAAACGAAAGAAAAAAATAGGAATGGTGGTAAAAAGAAAATAGAAAAGGGTGGCATTTGTGTAGAAAAGATCATATAATCATCCCTTTTGTGCATGCATGTGCTAATCACGTATTTTTATAGTGGCACAGATCGAACATGTCTGATCTTTGGCACTGTCAAGCCAAACAGATTGGTGCTATTTGATGGGGCATCATACAATAGCATGGAACTTTGTCTTGGTTTTTTATAGTATTGGAACATGTTGTATTTCAAGAAAAGTTTAGCAGAATGGTAGTTGTGCAGAATTCTGATGATAGGGCTGCGATTTTGAAACCGACAGAACGTGTATGGAGGCATTTTCATCCGTTAGTGTAATAGTAGGTAGGGCCTTTAAATGGGTATTGGTGTTCTAATGGCTGGCTATGTTGTTTCTGAACTTTTTATTATCTGTTTTTGAATAGTATGTTGTTTCTGAATTATTCTAAGAAGAATAAAAGAAAAGATATAATTTTAACTTTACTACTCTCTATCTAAAATTATAAATAATTTTAAAAAAACATTGTTACAATTATAATTTACTTTATCATTCAACAATAGTTGTTCTTTTTTTTTATTATATTATATTTTATTTATTCCCTTTTCTTTTTATAATTCTTTTTATCTATTGATATTATGAAATTATAAATAATTTTTTTTTACAAAATTAATTATGTCTTTTACGTAAAATTTATTATGGGAGAGTATTTTATAAATTTAGAATTTTAATTTTTTACTACTGAAGTGACACATAATAGACCAAGAGTTTTTTTCTTATATTTTATAGATTTTTTTGTTTATGTTTTTTTTGCAAAAATTTGTTTGATACATCAATAACCTTTAATAATTTGTTAGAAATACCTTAAAAAAATTTATTAAAGAAAAACCAAATTATTAATTTGTTAGTGATTCTTTTCTAACGATTAACAAACTTTAAAATTAGGTATATAAAACATTTAATATTAAGAATATTAATATTTAATGAGGTTATGTGGTTGGCAGTGTGTTGATTATAATCTTCATTAACATTTCAATAATGGAGATTGGAGAATGATATCAAAAACTGCCTTGTTCATTAATTTTTAAAGAAGTTGATGATTCTCAACTTATAGAACCATCAGCTGTTACAGCTGATGTTGTTGCCACTGAATTTCATGTTGTCGGACTTCCTCCACTTGGAAAAAAGAGAAAAGAAAATGGTAACTGTAATACCCCAAATTCTACCCTTATATTTAGTCAATCATTTCACACAGCATCTCATCTGTGCATCTGCTAACCACTATCAAGTCATGGAGGTATTTGTTTGCAGGATTGGTTCTAGGGGTATTTTGGTCATTTTACGTGGATTCTGCTATTTCTTTGAAAATGGGCTGTTACTAAGCTTTGAGACACTCGAGACACTATTTCTGAGGCATTTATCTATCACCGGGTTTGATTACATCAAGGCGCCAATTCCATGTGTTCGGTATCAAAAATTGTCGGGCACAACTGGATTTAAGATCCATTTCATCGCTCATGGTTTACTTCCAGAGCACTTCCATTTCTGTTAATAAGGCGCAGTTTTAATTGGGTATTATTGGATTGTTGCTCACAGTATTTGGTCAGTGGAATTCAATTACGGGCAAGGTTATCATTGATACTGAATCTGTTGTGATTACGGCGCACATCCGTGTTTGGTTATAAATTTGTTATGCATCAAGTGATGAGATTAAGACTACAAATGAGACAAGTGCATGAACAAGAATATCATTCGCGAATAGTTATGATTTATGACTAGAATAATGAATTTAAATATTTGTGGATTTATTCATAAATGTTTGTAATTTATAACTAGAAGTAAATATAAACAGATTCAAAGTTGAAAGATCATGGATAAATGGAACCCTTTGGGAATTTTTATTTCATAAGAATGACATTGTACAAAAGGAGTTGAATCATTTTACATTTGAATTGCTGTAAGGTTACAGTTACAGATATTACATCTATCCTAAAAAATCCTAAGTCCTAAACCTCCATTGGTGTCTTCATGATGCTCATCTACTGGGCATTGCTTCATGCTTCTCCGACCAACCTGCACGTCAAAGGGAAACAAAACAGAACACAAACAGAATAGAAAAAAAATGTTAGAGGTTGTTTGACACTCTCAGAACAGCGTCATCATCGAGTGCCGGGAGTGGCACAACCGAAGCTGCGTCCTACCCCCGTTACCGATCCGCGCCGTTGGCGTCAGATCAAGTGGTCATCTGTTCTTATTATGCGGGACATCCGAGAGATAGAAGTGATAAAAGAAGCGGGACTGATTCGCTCTTGCCGCAATTGAATTTCCAAACTGATACAAAGGCAAATTTGGACTCAGACCCGGATGCCGGCAGGTCTGAGTCGTTTTGGTTTCGAAAAATTCCAACACCTGAAATTCCACAACAGCATCAGTACAAAATTGATAACAGAACTCAAAGCAAAACAGTTCATAAGCTGCATAAACAAAACAGCAACTAGGCAAAAGGAAAGCCCGCGCCAGTTCAATTGTGAAAAGGCACAAAGAAACAAATCTGCCACAAAAGTTCAGAATGCAAACCAAACCACATCGAAACAGCACTCGTAACAGCACCATCAAAAATCACAACAGCAGCTGAACCAAATGCGAACTCAGCTCACAGAGCATCATGGAATTCATATGTCATTGGAACAGCAGACACAAGGATAAGCTGGCCCGCAATTGAAATCCAAGCCAACACATGTGTTATCAAAAATGCAGGAAGCCGGGCTCAGCGCGGAAAACATCATTGCCCAACAAACAAGTCACGAAATCACAGTTCAAAGGGTAAACCATATCAGTCGCAGTATGGCAGCCAACAATCAGTCACTATCTTACTCGCAACACCAATAGCAGCCCAGAACTCATGTTCTGCACCCAACCAAGCATCGAAAACAACCAATCTCGAAGGCTTCCAACAATCAGCGAGAGTAGAAACAAGAACGGTTCCCTCATCAGGCTCAGAATATCATCATCATCGCCGTATACCCTCCTCGGCAGCGTTTGACGCGACCGAAGCCATAGCCTCAATTCACTGAAAAAGAAGAGGAAAAATAAGTGAATTCCAACTGATAACCAAACTGAACGAAACAAGTCCATCAAAAACAAATCAGTTCAGATATCAAACAAATCAGATCGAAATCCAAAGCAATGTCCAAATGAAATCAAAACAAATCAGTTCAGATATCAAACAGATCAAATGAAATCCGAGCGAATCCATATCCGAAAATAGGGACAAGTAACATTCAATCAGTGAACCCCGAAAATGGAAAGCTTTGAATCAGATCAGAAAAAATCGTATCAGAAACAAATCACGAGCCCAGAATCATATCAAACCCCAATCAAATCTTAAAAAAGGGGAAATAAGATTTAATCAGATCGAAGAAAAAGCAAATAACGTAAATCATTGCAAATGAGGGCCCAATACCAACAGATTCAGAGACTATAAAAAGGGAATAGTATCACCTCGTACAAACCCTAGAAAAGAACGGCGAAACCACCATCGCAAGCAAACCCTAGTGGTCGCGAGAGGGAGAGGATTCACCGGCGCCGTTTAAAGCCACGACGAGCAAATCCCTTCCGTCGAAGCTCAGTTTATCATCATTGCCTCCGATTGAACCCACCGTAAGCGTTTCGTTCCATTATCAGCATATTAACCGTTTTTCTGTTTTTTAGTGTGTGTAGAAGATGATACGAAGGAAAAAGTGGAAACAGAAGCCATAAACGGAGAAGAAGACGAGTGATATCGTGAATGAGAGTGCGAGCGAGAGAGAATCGAGAGAGAAGAAGAAGATGCAAACGGCGCCGCGAGAATGTTAGGGTTCTGGGAACCCTAAATGCTTGTTAGTTAATTCACTAACCGGGTTGGGTCCGGGGTGATGACCGGCCCAACCCCTTTTTATTTTTTTTGATTTTTTAAAAAATCTGTTTTTTTTAACCTTTTATTTTTGTTGTTTTATTTTATAATTAAAAAAAAAGCTGTTTTTAAAACCTTTTTTATATAAATATTGAAATTGTTTTTTTAAAAAATAAATAAAAACTTTAAAAACTTTTTTATAAAAAACCCTCTTTTCATATAAATAAATAACTAAAAAAGCTGTTTTATGATTTCTTTTGAACTCGTTTAATTTTATAAAATGAAAAATAATTTATTTGTTTGTTTTTTAATATTCATTTATTTAATAAATACTAATTGTTATTATTATTAATATGAAAAAATTAATAAACTAAAATGAAAACGAAAGAAAAAAATAGGAATGGTAGTAAAAAGAAAATAGAAAAGGGTGGCATTTGTGTAGAAAAGATCATATAATCATCCCTTTTGTGCATGCATGTGCTAATCACGTATTTTTATAGTGGCACAGATCGAACATGTCTGATCTTTGGCACTGTCAAGCCAAACAGATTGGTGCTATTTGATGGGGCATCATACAATAGCATGGAACTTTGTCTTGGTTTTTTATAGTATTGGAACATGTTGTATTTCAAGAAAAGTTTAGCAGAATGGTAGTTGTGCAGAATTCTGATGATAGGGCTGCGATTTTGAAACCGACAGAACGTGTATGGAGGCATTTTCATCCGTTAGTGTAATAGTAGGTAGGGCCTTTAAATGGGTATTGGTGTTCTAATGGCTGGCTATGTTGTTTCTGAACTTTTTATTATCTGTTTTTGAATAGTATGTTGTTTTTGAATTATTCTAAGAAGAATAAAAGAAAAGATATAATTTAAATAATTTTAAAACATCAATAGTTATTCTTTTTTTATTATATTTTATTTTATTTATTCCCTTTTCTTTTTATAATTCTTTTTATCTATTGATATTATAAATTATAAATAATTTTTTTCTTACAAAATTAATTATGTCTTTTACGTAAAATTTATTTTGGGAGAGTATTTTATAAATTTAAAATTTTAATCTTTTACTACTGAAGTGACACCTACTAGACCAAGAGTTTTTTTCTTATATTTTATAGATATTTTGTTTCTATGTTTTCTTTGCAAGAATTTGTTTGATACATCAATAACCTTTAATAATTTGTTAGAAATACCTTAAAATATTTTATTAAAGAAAAACCAAATTATTAATTTGTTAGTAATTCTTTTCTAACGATTAACAAACTTTAAAATTATGTATATAAAACATTTAATATTAAGAATATTAATATTTAATGAGGTTATGTGGTTGACAGTGTGTTGATTATAATCTTCATTAACATTTCAATAATGGAGATTGGAGAATGTTACTCAAAAATTGCCTTCATTAATTTTTAAAGCATACTCAAAAATTGCCTTCATTAATTTTTAAAGCAGTTGATGATTCTCAATTTATAGAACCATCAGCTGCATCAGCTGCTACAGCTGATGTTGTTGCCACTGAAATTCATGTTGTCGGACTTCCTCCACTTGGAAAGAAGAGAAACGAAAATGGTAATTGTCTTAAGAAATCCTCGCATGCCTGGGACCACTTTATTAAATATCCAAATGAAAACGAACTAGTAGTTACATGCAACCATTGTCATAAAAAATGTTTGTGTGATACAAAAGCCCATAAGACATTTAACATGCCTGCTCACATAAAAGTATGCACCAATATACCACAAAATTATCCTACTCAATATGCCATCTCCTTTGTTAGTGGAGAGGGTGGTGGTTTGGTTGCTGCAAGCCAACGATTTAATCTAGAAATTGGTAGGAAGGATGTTGCTCTCTCTGTAATCCTAGATGAACATGATTTTAAGATAGTTCAAGGAGGATTATGGCGAGGGACTATTTTCATCTTTTTGTTGATGAAAAAGAAAAATTGAAAGGTTATTATTTCTAGTCTGATATTGCAATACGGTAGCCTTAACCAATGAATGTTGGACATCCATTCAGAATCTTAGTTACAAGACCCTCACTGCACACTTTATTAATAAGGATTAGAAGTGTGAAAATAGAATTTTAAGTTTTTGTTTAGTTCCTAATCATAAAGGTGAAACAATTGATAGCAAAATTGAAGATATTTTAAGAGAGTATGGAATAAGGAATGTGTCCACAATCATTGTGGACAATGCAACATCTACTGATGTAGTTAATGCTTATTTGAGAAAGAGGATTGATAATATGGGTAGTTTAATGGGAGATGGATCTTTCTTTTTATCTTTGTTTGTTTTTCACACATTCTAAATCTAGTGGTTCTTGATGGTTTAAAACAAAATGATTTATCTATTTCTGTCATTAGAAATGTTGTTAAATTTGTGAGGTCGTCACCCAAAAGATATGCAAAGTTCAAAGAGTGTATTGAGTTTTCTAGAATTAATTGTAAGAAAATTTTCTGTCTTGATGTTCCAATAAGGTGAAACTCATGTTTTTTTTATGCTAGATGTTGTTGAAAAGTATCAAGCAACATTTGAGAAAATGGAATGTGAAGATTTTAGCTATTTGGATTTTTTTGGGTTAGTTGGTCCCCTACTCTTAATGATTGGGAGAATGTGTGGTGTCTTATAATTTTTTAAAATTTTTTTCTATGAAACTACTATGGAATTTTCTTCATCACAACAAGCACCCATTCATAAGTCATTCCACCAACTAGTTTCAATCCACTATGAGTGGAAAATATCATCCATGAACTTAAACATAATTTTAGCCTTAATGGGATATGAAATGAATCAGAAGTATGACAAATATTGGAGGAAAGTTGAAAATATTAACAATTTTATTTACTTTGGTGTGATTGTTGACCCTCGTTACAAGTTAGGATATATAGAGTGGTGTTTTAATGACATGTATTGTGATGAGTACATGCCTTTTACTAATATGATTGATCTAATAAAAAAGAATTGCTTAAACTATTCAATTGGTACTATGGTATATATGTCCAGTAACATGGTTTTAGACGATCTACTCGTCCTATTGAAGGTAGTTTACTTGATGATGGTGTGTTCCTAATACTGAAGGTCCATCTCATTTTGCAAGGGTTGAAGCTTTTAAAGATCACTTTAAATAAAAAGATTCAATAGATAAAAAATGATCTTGAGAGGTACCTAGATGATGGTTATGTTGATTATGTTATTTTTGACATCCTTGTGTGGTGGAAACAACACTCCTGTGGATACATTATTTTATCAAAAATGGTTAAGGATGTTTTAGCTAGTCTCGTGTCCACTGTTGCTTCTGAGAGCACATTTAGCACCTGAGAAGAGTTATAGACACATATAGAAGCTCACTTGGCCTTGAAATGTTCGAGGTTTTGATTTGTGCATAGAATTGGTTGGAACATACACTTAGTTAGTTCAAGAATTTGAATATAAATGAAGAATTTGAATTGTCTACCATTACTATATCAGGTACATAAAATTATGTCCTTGGTTTATCAATATATTGGCTTCCATTTTGATTTAATTGTATTATTTTATTTTATTATTAAGAAGAATTTGGTTGTCCTTCTGCTAGCGGATCCAACATCTGGTTGTGATTCTAATGTTGTTGGAAAAATAATCAATTTTTGGTTCATCTCAATCACAATCATATTGAAAAAATTGGAGTTAGTGCATGATTAATTTAATGTATTAATCATTATTGGAAAAATTTCTGCTAGTGGATTAACATCTGTTGCTGGTTCTAATGTATTGATATTTTTTTGTTTCATTTTAGTTTGTTTTTTTGGAGTCATTTGTGAAAATGACCTTATTTTGGGATAATGAATATTATGGATAATCCATCATATTTTGGAATGAAGTATGTTATATATTTGGTAATATTCACAATAGTTCAATTTTTGGATATGAAGAAGTCTTTTTGGAATGAATGTGGAGAAAACGCAATTTGTATTAGAAGTAATTCATATTTATTAGTTGTACTATTTTCTTAGCCCCTAAGTTTGTTAGAGGGTATTTTAGTATTTTTATCTTGTTCTAGTAACCCTAGTTTTAGCTTATAAATAGGGTAGCAATCATTCTAATTTTGTGGTTGTGTGTAGCCGTCATTCTCTTAATAGAATATTTCTCTATTCATCATTTATTCTACCTTTGCACCAACAATTGGTATCTAGAGCTCCGGTTCGGATTCATTGGGAAACACGAGTGAAAGTGAGGTCTTGTGTGTTTGATTTTGTTTCTTAGATTCGTGTTGAATCTTGAACAAAATCTGATCAGAATTTTAATTCTGTGGGTTGGGAAACACTGTGTGAGAAATCTGAGTGTACTGTGCAAGGTAGAAGATGAACGGAAATGACAACATGAACACCAAACTTCCAGTATTTGACGTAAAAACTGGAATCGTTGGATGATCCAAATGCGTGTACTGTTTGGTGCTCAAGATGTTTTAGATCTTGTTACTGATGGTTATGTTCCGGTAGCAGCAGATGCGACGGATGAACAGAAAAATGCGCAGAAGGAAGTAAGGAAGAAGGATCAGAAAGCATTGTTCTTCATTCATCAATGTGTGGATGTAAATGTGTTTGAGAAGATTGCAAATTCAACGACAGCAAAGGCTGCGTGGGACACACTGGTGAGATGTTATGGTGGTGACGCATCAGTGAAGAAGGTGAAGCTTCAGTCCCTGAGAAAGCAATATGAAAATCTCAACATGAAGAATAATGAGAAAGTCTCTGAATACATCTCCAAAATGATTCTGATCACTAATGAGATAAAGGCGTGTGGAGAAACTCTTTCTGAAGAAGCAATCATGGAGAAAGTATTGAGATCCCTTACCTTTCAATTTGATTACATTGTGGTAGCAATAGAACATTCCAAAGATCTGAGCACCATGAGAATTGAAGAGCTGCAGAGCAGTCTAGAAGCGCAAGAGTTGCGTTTGATTGAGAGAACTTCTGAAAAGGAAGTAGAGCAGCAGGCTCTGAAAGTAACTTCTGATAGGAGGTATCAGAAGCAGTCAGAAGCCAGGAGAAGATCTGATGGTTGTCAGAAGTCAGAAAGCTCAACCTCTGATAGACAAAAGAATGCTCAGAAGGGAAAAGAGAAGTATGACAAGAAGAAGATCCAATGTTACTGTTGTAAGAAGTTTGGTCACTTTGCTAGAGATTGTTGGTCAAACAAGGAGAGAAAATCAGAAGAAGCAAATATAGCCAGAAGTTCTGATGACGAATCTGTGCTATTAATGGCCTATGAATCTGATAATATGGATCTGATAGACTGGTGGTATATGGACACTGGCTGTTCAAATCATCTTATTGGAAACAAGAAATGGCTGGTTGACTTTAACTCTGAAAAGAGAACAAAGATCAGATGTGCTGATGACAAATATCTTAACGCAGAAGGTATGGGAAATGTCAGATTGATTCTGAACAATGGGAAAACAACATTGATTCAGAACGTGTGGTATGTACCTGGCATCAGAAGCAATCTGATGAGTGTGGGACAATTAATTGAGAAAGGATTTTCAGTTACCATGAAGGACAATATTTTGAAGCTGTATGACTGCAATCAGAAGTTGATTATGGAGTCAGAACAGGGAAGGAATAGAGCATTCAAGGTGAATGTCAGAACTGCAGACTCAGAATGTCTTAGTGCAACAAGTGCTGAGAAGGAGAGTGAGCTGTGGCACAGAAGATTTGGTCATTTGAATTTCAGAAGCTTAAAACATCTGAATTCAAAGAAGTTGGTACATGAAATTCCTGCAATTAAGAAGCCTGAAAAGTCATGCAAAGTTTGCATGGAAGGAAAACAACCACGATTTCCATTTGCGTCAGAAGTTGCTCCAAGAGCAAAACATGCCTTGGGAGTTGTACATTCTGATGTGTGTGGTCCATTTCCAGTAGAATCGATTGGAGGGAATAAATACTTTGTGTTGTTTGTTGATGAATTCACAAGAATGACATGGGTATCCCTTATTAAGTTCAAGAAGTTCATAATGAAGGCTAAGAATCAGAGTGGTCAGAAGTTGAAGATTCTTAGAACTGACGGTGCAGGTGAGTATAACTCCCAAGAGTTCCAGAAGTTCTGTGAGGAGAATGGAATTGAGGATGAGGTTACTGCTCCTTATACCCCTCAACACAATGGTCTTGCTGAAAGAAGAAACCGCACTTTGCTTGATATGGTGAGAAGCATGCTAAAAGAGAAGAAGCTTCCTCAGAAGCTCTAGGGAAAAGTTGTTGCCACTGCAACGTATGTACTCAACCGATGTCCTACGAAGAAGTTGAAGGAAATAATTCCAATACAGAAGTGGACTGGAGATAAACAAAGTGTTAGTCATCTGAAGGTGTTTGATTCTGTTTGCTATAAACATGTTCCAGAAGCCAGAAGACAGAAGCTGTATGATAGAAGCAAAGTGATGATTCTGATAGGGTACCATAGTACAAGTGCATACAAGCTCTATTGTCCAGAAACCAATAAAATTGAATTCAACAGAGATGTGATTATGAAGGAATCAGAAGTTTGGAATTGAGATAAGTCTCAATCTGATTATGATGTTAGAATTTCTAAAGAAAGGTCAGAGTTAAGAATTTCTGAAGTTTGAGTAAACTCTGACGTTGATTCTGACTCTGATAGTGATTCTGACTCTGGAGAAGACTCAGAATATGAAGGTGACTCTGATGATCCAGAATCGGATGGTAATCCAGATTCTGGTGGCAATTCAGACTCTGAAGATGGCCAAGGCTCTAGAGGAAGTCAAGCCTCTGAAGCTAGAAATTCTGAAGTTCAAGACTCTAGAAATATGTCAGACTCTGAAGATGGTCAAAGCTCTGGAGGAAGTCAAACATTTGAAGCTAGAAACTCTGAAGCTCAAGACTCTCAACAAGTTCAGAGACCACAAAGAATAAGAAACGTTCCCAGAAGATATGCATAATTTGACATGCTACAAGACACTGAAGTCGACTCTGAAGGAGAAGTTATTCAGTGTGCCATGATAGTAGACTCTGAACCCATAAGTACAAAAGATGCTCTTAAGCAGAAGCTCTGGCTGAAGGCCATGAAAGAAGTACTTGATGCTATAGAGAGAAACAAGACTTGGAAGCTGACAGAACTTCCAAAAGACAAGAAAGCCATAAGCGTCAGATGGGTTTTCAAGCAGAAGTTAAAGCCAGATGGTTCAATTGACAAACATAAAGCAAGGTTGGTAGCCAGAGGATTTCTACAGAAACCTGGGCTGGATTACTCTGAAGTGTTTGCACCTGTAGCAAGACATGAAACAATCAGAATGGTGATTGCAATAGCTGCTAACAGGAATTGGCCTCTGATGCATTTAGATGTAAAATCTGCATTTCTGAACAGTCCATTAGAAGAAGAAGTTTACGTGTCACAACCTCCTGGATTTGTGAAAAAGAACCAGGAAGGGATGGTGTACAGATTATACAAAGCTTTATATGGACTGAAATGTGAGATGGAGTACGGTGTCTATGTTCAACATACTTCTGAAGGCAATATGACTCTGGTGTGTTTATATGTTGATGACATACTGCTGACTGGAAGTTCTGAACAAGAGATAGCCAAGTTCAAGAAAGTTTTGATGAATGAATTTGAAATGACTGATCTAGGCAAAATGACATACTTTCTAGGGATAGAGTTCAGATATTCTGAGAAAGGTATCATTTTGCATCAGCTCAAGTATGAATTAGAACTTCTGAAGAGATTTGAACTGAAGAATTGTAAGATTGCTGTCACACCTTCTGATACAAATCAGAAACTGGATTCTGACTCTGATGGAAAGGATGTGGATGCTACAACCTTCAAACAGTTGGTTGGTTCTCTGAGGTATCTGTGCAATACCAGAACTGATATTTGCTATTCTGTTGGGATGGTTAGTAGGTTCATGAGTAAACGTAAGTTGTCCCATTACCAAGCTGTTGTCAGGATTCTGAGGTATATCAATGGAACTCTGAAGTATGGAGTGTTATTTTCTTCTGGAAGAAAGAATGAGTCAAAACTTCTGAGTTATTCAGATTCTGATTGGTGTGGAGACAGAGTTGACAGAAGAAGTACCTCTGGGTACTTGTTCAAATTTCTAGGAGGTCCCATTTCTTGGTGTTCCAAGAAGCAACCTGTTGTAGCGTTATCAGCCTGTGAAGCTGAATACATTGCAGGTGCTGTTACTGCATGCCAAGCTGTGTGGATTCTGAATCTGTTGCAGGATCTTAAGATTAAAATAAACAAACCTCTGAAGTTGATGATTGACAATAAGTCTGCAATCAATCTTTCCAGAAACCCAGTGTTGCATGAGAGAAGCAAGCATATTGAGACAAAATATCATTTTCTGAGACATCAAGTTCAGAGTGGAGTGTTAGAAGTTGTACACTGCAGCACTCAGAAACAGTTGGCAGATGTTCTGACGAAAGCTATCAAAACTGATCAATTTCTCAGACTAAGGGATGGAATTGGTGTTACAATTTTTGATGGAATATGAATTAAGGGATGGTATTAGAAGTAATTCATATTTATTAGTTGTACTATTTTCTTAGTCCCTAAGTTTGTTAGAGGGTATTTTAGTATTTTTATCTTATTTTAGTAACCCTAGTTTTAGCTTATAAATAGGGTAGCAATCATTCTAATTTTGTGGTTGTGTGTAGCCGTCATTCTCTTAATAGAATATTTCTCTATTCATCATTTATTCTACCTTTGCACCAATAATTTGCAGGCTTTATTTGTAAGTATTTAGTTATTTTGTAGTTTAATAAATTTAATGATAAAATATTAATTTGTTTTAGATTTTATTTCAGATTGGTCAATGCTACGATAAATGCTGCAAATTTGAGAATGTTACCGTATGTGAAGTTGGAGGATGATGTGGATTTATGTATGTTTAATAACTCTAGTACGGATCTTTGATGTTTAATAACTTTTCCAAATTTATATATTTATAATAACTTTTATAAATATTTAATTTCATATTTGTGAATGTTGCAGTAAATGCTGCAGATTTGTGATTGTTGGAGTAGATGTGAAGTTGAAGAATGTCAACTACTATTATGCATATGAAATGAGTGCGTGTTGATGCGAAGTTGGAGAATGGTGTGTGCATCTACTAAATTTTTTATTTTATTTTATGTTTACATTTCATGTTTCTGATATTGGTAATTCATACATGTAGATCACTTTAATATTGTGATGGTGATGAAATGATGATGAAGTTACAGTTATGGAGTGGGTTTCAGGAAAAATTCAGAAATGTTATTGTTTGAGTTGAATATCAATTTGTTGTGGATATTGTTGGATGATAATGAACATTGAACATGTAATATGTTGATATTAATTTATCATTTGAATGATGATGGAATTGTAATACAATGTTACTAGTTTATAACTTGGATTATGATAGAAAATGTAATTAAAGATAATAGTTTATCATTTGAATGATGATATATGAAACAATAATAGGTTATAAATGGTTCTTTAGTTCTCTTTATGTAGAAATTTATGTCGAACTTATGATATTGATGTATATTTAATGAGTATTGACTTCTTTATATGTTTTATTTTTAAGAAATTTAATGATATGATGAGTTTCACAAGAATGAATGTATTTTGAGATGATTTTTTAGCTATTGTATTTTAAAAAATCTAAAATCGGCCCAATAATAAATCAAATAGATTGAATTCAACCGTATGAACCGCTAAATCGATAAACTGTCAACCGATAAAACCAAAATTAATTTTATGTGAAATTGGGTCCAACTTTTTCATCTGTGGATTGGTTTGATTTAGTAAATTTGGAATCGAACCCATCCATAATTGATTAACGTCCACCTTCAAAGGAAACAATCACTTATAGACTTAAAGTATAGATAAGTATATAAAAGTGAATTTTTAATTAATAAATAATTAAAAACAATCATTACATTGCATTTGTATCATTGTAAAATAGATTATAATATCATGAAGAAATAAACAAGACATCGTATTCTTGCGCTAATATAGGATGACTACGCATTTAGAATAGCCGACATATGAATGATTAAAACTCAAATAAAAAAACATGAAGTAAAAGTAATAAAATGAGACATATTTCATATTTGATTGATAATAAAAGGATTCAAATTGCGTTGTGATGAAGAACCTTTGTAATTAATTTATGGAAATTATTGTATGAGGATCCTCCAAAATCAGTTGCCTTTTTGGCTTTCTTCTGCCACTCTAAACTCTTTTGTTTCATTTCTTTTCCATTTTCTCCTTCCATCATTTCCACCACAAGTTTTGTTATCTCCTCTCTTTTCACATCGTTGTTAACTTCCATTCCTATTTTCCAAGTGTTGCATAAATACCTACAATTTGTTTGTTGTTCAGCAAAGAAAGGCCAACAAATAGTTGGCACTCCAAAAGAAATAGATTCAATTGTAGAATTCCAACCACAATGAGTTAGAAAGACTCCAACGGATGGATGAGCAAGAACTTCATCTTGAAAGCACCAATTAGTTATGTATCCTCTATCCTTAACTTCATCTAAAAACTCTTGTGGCAAATTTGAAATTTCTTCACCCATTACGACATCTGGCCTCATTATCCATAAAAATGGTAACTTGCTATTTGCTATCCCCCAAGCAAATTCTTTCAAGTGATGATTTGTCATAATCGTTACACTTCCATAATTAACATATAAGACAGAGTTAGGTTTCCATTTATTCAACCAATTTATACATTTTGAGTCACTTTTCCATAAACTTGAACCAGTTGCTTTAAAACCAGATTCCTTTTCTAAAAAATGTCTTCCTAGCAAGTGAAGTGGACCAATGCTATATATATTTGGATTTTTTTTTCTAAAAATGTCAATGGATTCACTTTCTAATTCTTCAAATGTGTTGATTATAATTGCTGATGATCTCAAACAATTTTGTGCCTCGGAACCCATATAATCAAACATAATGTCATTTAGATCGGTGACTCTAATAAAACTCGGAAGATCTTTTAATTTAATATCTTTCATTCCTGGGATCCAATCTAAACTTTTTTCCAAAGAGCCATCAACCATAAAATTTTCATCTACAAAATTTACAAAATAATGAGTTACACATAACAAATTTAACTAGAGATATTAAATATTATCAATTTTGTTCATAAAGTTTTAAATTATCCACCATACAAATCTATATGTCCCATCCTAATAATATATTAATATCTATATTTTCTTGATAAAATATACTTTATATTTAAGTTTTTTTGATATAAAAAATCATCAAAATCAAAAATTTAAATAATGTGTTTCAGTTTGATTTGAATTGTTTTATTGATAAAATATGATCAGATTAAATACAATTTAGAAAAGAGATACATCGGATGTTAAATACTCCATATATTTTATAATAAGAGTCATTTTTTTACTATTTTTTTTTTTATTTCAAATTGTTTGTCTTTTTAAAATATCAAATATTTATTATTTTTTCTCACAAATAAATCCATATTTATTATATTTTTCTGTTAATTAATATATATTTTAACAAACATATTTTATTTTATTATTTAAATCAACACAACTAATTTATTTAAGAACTTTATAAATTCAAAATGGAATTTGAAATAAAACTAATTGAATATTTTAAAAAAAAAGTAAAATATATTTTTTAAAAGAATTTAATTAAATGCACTGAGTGTGTTTTTACTGTCAATTAATTATAGATGTTGGATATAAAAAAAATTTAACTTTTATTTTTATATTTTCATAATACGTAAAGTAATGCAAATGAATGATACTGATGAATTGATGAGATAAAAAATTTTTATACACTCTCACGGCATAGTAATTAATCTCTTGTACTCAAATGCATATAACCCAAAAGAGTAGTAGTTTACCTTTGAATGGAAGGATACCCCTTTTGACAAGTTCATCGTAGTGCAAATATCCCAGAAAGCCACAAGCAGAAGCAGTCCAAAACTGTAACTCTTGAATGCCCAATTCCTTAGCCACTCTTCCAGCGAATCCCAAAAGTCCATCAGCAATTATGCAAGTAACCGGAATATGAGGTGATGAAGTGTTCAGCTTATTAATAAGATCTTTGAAAGGAGCATAAAATTTTGTTCTAATTGCGTCACTTAACAATGGAACATCTTGTGTTGCGTCTTTATCTGATTCTGGCAAACCATCAGGTATGGTTTCGAACTGAAAATCAGAGAGACCTTTCACAAACTCTACTCCAAGAGATTTAATCAAACGTTTGTGGTTAAACTCAGTATTAACAAAGGTTATGTGAAAACCATTGCAACGAAGGAGTTTTGCCAGTTGCATTAATGGATTCACATGACCCTGTGCTGGGTATGGTACAAATACAGCATGGGGCTTTTGGGTATGATTAAGAGCAGACTCCATGAAAGTTTATATTGTTTCTTTGAGAATTATTAGGGGTTGTATAATGGTGGTGGTGGATTTAGTTTTCCTTGCATGTCGTTTATATATAATGTAATGTTAAGAATCATGTTAGGGAATATCCTTTTTGTGTTTTGTTTATAAATATAACAGGAATATACTTTTTGTTTTGTATTGATAGGTGTTAGCGAATATTTCCTTATTAGAGGATTAAAATATAAATGAGAAAGAATGCAGGCGCAGGTATAATTATTGACATTGATTAAGCTACAATCTTTTTTATATAAAAATTTTAATTATTTATACTCACTTTATTTATGGAAGACTAAAGCCCCGTCGAATATTAGTTTTTTCGGTTGGCGTTGAACTCTTGATATATAGATTGGCGACAAAAGATTAGTTACTTAAGCAGAACATTCTAACCGATAATAGAGATTTGAGGAGTGTTTTATACTGCAATGAAGCTGAAACTTAAAAGCATATATTTGGAGATTGTGCATTCAGCTCAAAAATTTGGTCCGCAATTGTGTCGTGGATGAGGCTTGATTTTATTATGACCAAGGAGGAATTTTCCATGTTCCCTTATGTAGTTAGTTCCATCAAAGATAAGCCGGTTCGGAACGTAGCAAGTTTAATCTGGTTGGCAGTAATTTGGATAATTTGGACAGACTCGCAATAGAGTTTTGTTCAATGGTGGTATTTTAAATTTTGAGAAGTGTTGGTAAAAAATTATGGTGATCTCGTGGAAATGGCGAGGTTATGCAAATAACAACTCTTCTTTTTATAGTTTCTCTAATTAGAGTTCAACTCCTTTTAATTGTTTAGCATATTTTTTTTTTATAGTTTCTCTAATTAGAGTTCAACTTCTTTTAATTGTTTAGCATAATTTGATCTTTTATCTAGGAGTTTCTTTATAAGGGATTCAAGTATCTTGTACTCGTTTGATTTCGTAATATATCATTTGCTTATTTTATATATATATATATATATATATATATATATATATATATATATATATATATATATATATATATATATATATATATATATATATATATATATATATATATATATATATATATATATATATATATATATATATATATATATATATATATATATATATATATATATATATATATATATATATATATATATATATATATATATATATATATATTCCAATATCAATTGTAAAAATTAGGCTTGGACTTTTTTTTTAGGTTCTCTTGGGTTTTGGTATAGTTTCTCATATTATGTGAGGATTTAATTTGACACTTCAGTTTTAGTTGATACACCGTACCTATAATTAAATATTAGGTAAAATTTAGTTTTGATGTAGCCTATTTTTTTTCAATTATATTTATTTTAATTTTTATTTTAATTTCAACTTTTTTTTTATTAACTATTATATAAAGATTTATATACCTTTTTCATTCTTTTCTTAAATTTATAATTTAATTAAATTAAAATAAAAAATAAACACTCAAAGGAAAAACCATTTATATTTTTACATGTTTACGCATTAAAAAAACGCACAAACAGGTACGGGAAGTGCCGTCTGGACGCTAGTTTTTATAATTTAAAAAAAAAATTTGTTATTATTTATCAATTAAAATTTATTTATTTATTTCAAAAAACTTCATTTTTAATAACTTGCCAAAAAAATTCCGACACGTACTTTTCTTACATTTTTGAAAAATCTTGCATTTTTGTTAGATTTTTGTAAATTTTCGATGAAAAAATATCGGAAATTTCAAAATAACGGTATTTTCTTAGAAAATCTTAAATCCATATCAGAAATTATTGAAACTTTTGGAAAGTTACAAAGAAAATTTCGAAAATTTCCAAAATATAATTTTCTAGAATACCGAAATTTTGCTCATACTTTAAACTTCCGGTAGCAATGCAGAAAGCAGAAAAATGCTTTACTTGTATGGTCTAGAGTCGGCTGAGTCTTCTACAGATTCGTGTACAAATTTTATGCAGTTCTTCACGATTGACGCGATATGTTTTCTATGTTACAAGTTTAATTTAAATGGTTTCCCGCCTCTGTACGATATTGATAGTATACTTTTTATATAATGTAAATGGCAAATATTTGAGTCTTGATTTTAAGTATTAGCATGAACACAAAATATTGGTAAACAACATGGTATTATTATTGAGAATGTTCGTTTTGATACTACAAATGAGAAGTGAGGTTGTAAGGATAAATTTGAATATGGGTTATGAGATATAAGGAAACTATAAAAGGAATAATGTATCTGAAAACAATAAATTCTCAGAGGGCATTAATAGTATGAAAGTGAAATGTCTTTTTAGGCTAAGATTTGTGTTAAGTGGTGGTAGTTGGAAGGTGATAATTAGGTGTGAGTTGCACAATCATAAAATATCTAAGAATTTAGAAGGCCATGACATATTGGGTCATCTAAAAGTTCATGAAAGACAGTTTGTGAATGACATGACGAAGTAAAACATGGCTCCACAGTACATAGTTGCTGCTTTGAAAGACAAAAATCTAAAAAGTCTCACCAGTGTTACCCAGGTGTATAAAGCTAGAGCTACATACAATGCGAGCAAGAGAGATCCATTGAAGGAAATGTAAATGTTGTTGAGTCTTATTCATAGAGAAAAATACAGGTACTGGACTACAAATAAGAAAGACTAAATGTTGTTGCTGATATCTTTTGGACACATATGGCATCGTGATTCTTCACACTGGGAGTATGGTGATGGCTCGTATGGGAGTTAGACTACAAAAAGATCATGCACGAAACCAACTGGAAGTAAACCATCAAGTATGTCGGGTAGAAGTCAACCATCCACTGCATCTTCGAGACATATTTACCTGTCTCAGCTTCCTGATTTCTTACATCCATATATTGATGACATTGTTGATGTAAAGGTAAAACTTGATTTTGGTGTAGCCTATTTTTGTTCCAATTATACACTTTTCAGATTTTATTTTAAACTTCAACTTCTCTTTTACTAACTGTTATATGACGATTTACAAATCTCTTTCATTCAATTTTTTTATAAATTATTTAAATGAAAATAAAAAATAATCACCCAAAAAATACTTTTTATATTTTTATCCGCCTACGCATTAAAAAAGGCGGACATGCCCGTCTAGAAGCTAGTTTTCATAATTTCAAAAATATTTATGTTATTATTTATCAATAAAAAAATTCAAAAGTTTTCATTTTTACCACCATGTAAAAAAAAATTCTGGTACGTATTTTTTTACATTTTTGAAAAATCTTGCATTTTTATCCTAATTTTGTAAATTTCCAGTGGAAAAAATACCGAAAATTTTAAAATTCTGATATTTTTTTAGAAAATTTTAAAATATTGAATTATTGAAATTTTCAGAACGTTATAAAAACTTTTCAAAAATTTCTGAAAATTTATAATTTTTCGAAATGTCAAAAATTTCAAATTTTCCAATATACCGAAAATTTTGCCCATACTCCAAATTTCCGGTAGCATTGCAGAAAGCAGAAAAATGCTTTACTTATATGGTATAGAGCTGACAGACTCTTTTTCAAATTCGTGTATAGATTTTGCACAGTTCTTCACGATTGACGCAATATGTTTTCTATGTAACAAGTTTAATTTAAAAGTTTTTCCGCCTCTATATGATACTGATAGTATACTTTTTATATGATGTAAATGACCAATATTTGAGTCTCGATCTGAAGTATTAGCATGGACATAGAATATTAGTAAACAACATGGTATTATTATTGTGATTGTTCGTTCTGATACTAAAAATGGGAAGCGAGGTAAGAAAGATAAATTGATTATGGAATGTGAGAGAAAAGGAAATTATAAATGGAAGAATGCATCTGAAAGCAATAAATTCTCAAAGGGCATTAATAGTATGAAAGTGAAATGTCTTTTTAGGCTGAGATCTGTGTCAAGTGGTGGAGGTTGGAAGATTATAGTTAGATGTGAGTTGCACAATCATAAACTATCTAAGGATTTTGAAGGTCATGACATATTGGGTCATCTAAAATTTCATGAAAGACAGTTTGTGAATGACATGATGAAGTACAACATGGCTCCACAGTACATAGTTGCTACTTTAAAAGACAAAGATCTAGAAAACGTCTCCAGTGTTACCCAAATGTATAAAGTTAGAGCTACATACAACGTGAGCAAGAGAGGTCTATTGAAGGAAATGCAAATGTTGTTGAGTCTTATTCATAGAGAAAAATACATGTACTGGACAACAAATAGGAAAGACTAAAATGTTGTTGTTGATATCTTTTAGATACATATGACACCGTGATCCTTTATAGTGAAGTATGGTAAGGGCTCGCATGAGAGTCAAACTACAAAGAGATCATGCACGAAACAAACTAAAAGTCAATCGTCAAGTATGTCGGGTAGAAGTCAACCATCCACTGCATCTTCGAGACATATTTACTTGTCTCAACTTCTTGATTTCTTACATTCATACGTTGATGACATTGTTGATGTGGGTGATGATGGAAATTATGGTTTTCAGGCTATTGAAATTTTACTTGGATAGAGTGAATAGTCATGGACTTTGATTCGGACGCAATTAGATACTCAAGTTCATCAACACCAACAATTGTTATACGATTTGTTCTATGACACGATATCTGAAGTTAGGAATATGTTACAAGTAGAACACTTGATTGTGCAAGGTATTGTTGAGTGGATGAAGATTGTTGATATGGGTTACTGTATTGCTTGTAGATATACAATATCGTATTTGTCTCCCTTAACTTCACCTATGTATACGATCAGACATAAAATCATTGATGTTGGTTTTGTCATTAACAATTATTAGGTTCATATAAAGTTGAAACATGATTGTCCATTGTCTCCCATCACTGACCGTTGGAGACATAACTTTACTGAAGATGCAAAAGCATGAAAACCAACATATGCATGATGCGTTAGACACCGAGAAGATGAAGTTAGGAAGTCATCCTAATTTGTTTTGTAATCTTGTATGTAACGCAATTTTTATCATATGCATATATTTTATCGGGTAGTTTTTTATCGAACTAGTTATTAGGAAAAAATTGAACAAGTTTCACTCATTGAAAATTGGAAATTTCTGAATTTTCTGATTTGTGGAAAATACTAAAAATTTTAGTATTTTCGAAATTCTGTGGTGATTCTCCGAAATTTCATAATTTCTCATAAAACAATCCAGATCGCTACTAGAAATTTAACAATTTTCAGTATGTTCATACTGAAAATTCAAAATTTATGATATATGTGTCTTTATTGCGGAGAAAAAAAATGA
Source organism: Lathyrus sativus (assembly GCA_963859935.3). Classification (NCBI taxonomy): domain Eukaryota; kingdom Viridiplantae; phylum Streptophyta; class Magnoliopsida; order Fabales; family Fabaceae; genus Lathyrus; species Lathyrus sativus. Next base: position 468,210,930 of record OZ012739.1, read on the forward strand.
AAATTTTGAAAATTTCCAATACAACCTACAAATTTTCAAAAAAAACAAATAAATTTTAAAAAATTTCATATTTACAATACGATATAACGGTAAAAGTGTTTTAAATATAAATACAACTGAAAGGTGGCAAGTTAAATCCTTATATTATATGTATCTTTTCATTTTTCAATATATGATCCTTATTAAAAAAATTGAAAATGAGCTGATAGTTATGTACCAACTTAAAATTGCTACTTATTAACCCTAATGCGTATTGGAAAAGATTGAAAGATAATTGTGTTGCTTTGCCACGCGTTAAATTTATGATTGATGTGTGAAAAAATATTTATTGGAAGATGCATTTATTTAAAATTCATCTCATAGTAATTTTTCTTCAAGTGAATGAATTATGGTATGTTTTCATATTCCACTTAATGTGTGTGGTATACCTGCAAGCAGTGGGACGATCTAGTAAGGAACTGCCTTAAGTGGGAAATTTAGGGTTTTAGAATAATGTGTATAGGTTTTATGGCCTGAACACCTTAGAACCTTCGTTGGAACAATTGTCTTGTGAGAGAAGTGTGCTAATAAATCATGAAAGAACTTCTTTTAATTTCTGACTTTCCTTCCTTAGTGTTGGCAAATCAATTTAGCGAATAAAAGTGATATTTTTATAAAACTAATCAAAACAATTTTTCAATGGTTAACTTTGCTTACGCAAACCTAATTAGCACATACAAAAATATATATTTTTAAAAAGATTCTCAAACAAATGTAGTAACTCCCAGTTTGTTTGGAATACTTTGGCCAACAATAGCTATTAAATCGCAACAGCTGTTAATCACATGGCTCTTACAAGTTGTCCAAAATGTCAATGGAATTAAGAACTAACATTGGATTGGATCCAATAATAGTTATTGTTTGTTTTCTATATAAAAGGAAACTAGTACATGAACACGTCCCAAGCACTCGGAAAGATGTGTTGGCTACGAATGAAATATATCTTCATTTAGAATTTTTCATATAGATTGAAATATTATTTAATTAACTACTTATTTTAATAAAAACTGTTTTACAAGTTTTATATTATAAATTTGTTATATTTGGAATTCAAAAATTCAAAAAATACCCATCAGCGAAATGCTGTGATAACTTAAAAAGATTAAACAATTTATTTTAAAAGAGGCAACAAAAAAAAGTCTTTCAGATATAAAGAAAATACATTGAAAATACGAAAAAATGAAAAATGTAGAAATTATCAAAGTCGAGTTACAAAATAGTTTATCTTATAGATTTGTTTAAAAAATTTTAAGTCAATTAAGTTAATATTTTTATAAATTTTTTTTTTCTATTTCTTTGTTCAATAGATGCAAACATTTGTTCTCTTAGGATTCAAAATCTTTAAGACGTTGTTTATCAATTATGTTACTCAAACTTAAAGTAGTTCCTTTTACATTAGTTTTTAGTTTTAAATCGTAGTTTCATTTTTCTATCAGTAGACATTACTTAAATTTCCATAACCATGGCATAATCATATTAATCAATCACTCTAATAATTCTAATAACAAACCTTTAATTTGGTACTTAATAGGATTTAACTTGTATCTAAGATTCCTCACGAAGATCATTTGTTGGGAGTAATATGTTTAAACATCAATAAATTGGCGGGCCTAATAAAATCTAGTTAGAGATAGTTTGTGTCGAATATTAGCAATTGTGTACATTTATGTAATGGTAAAATGGCTAATCTACTAACATGAATAGTTATTAATTATCCTAACAAAAATAATACTCAAAACAGCAATATAAAGAGATTAACATGTCTTGTGATATTGATTGCCTTATCATGTTGATAAGGTAACACAAAGGGGAGTGTCTTTGAAGCCCATGATAAGTAAAATTCAACCCAATCGGGCCAACAAGGTTCGTACCCCCTTTACAATGCGAGAATTTAGTCTAACACTTTCATTTATATCCGACACTCCTCAATAATGACGAAATTACCTTATTATCTTTTAAATTTTTTTTGTAAATAACGAATTTTGGAGTAGTATATCAGAAATTTCATGCTTGTATTAGAAATTTTCAAAAAATTACTGTGATGGAACGTTCATGTGCTACACATACCAGAATTTTTGAAATTTCTGGTAGTCAATATCGAAAATTTCAAAATTTTCTGATGAAGTTATACCGAAAATATGATAATTACGTAAAATAGTCAAAATTTTGGGTATATATCAGAAATTTCAAATTTTCAGTAAACCGAAAATTTCAGAAATTCGAAATTTCGGTAAAACAACAAAATTTCAAAAAAAAAATTCAATAATTTTGACACATCGTCCTACATAAATGGTTTCACATATAATAAATATATAATATCCACAAGATTACATAGTAAATTAGGATGACTTCCTAACTTCATCCTTCCAGTGTCGAATTCATCCTACATATGCTGATTCCTATACTTTTGCATCTTCATTACAGTTTTTTCTCGAACGCTCAGTGACGGGAGGCAATGGACTATCAGGTTTTAACTTTACCTGAACCCAATGATTGTTGTTGACAAAACCAACAACAATGATTTAATGTCTGCATGTATACATAGGTGGAGCTATGGTAAGAGGGGAAAAGGTAATGTTCAGTCTTTGTGACAGGGAGACAAATACAAAATTGTACCTACATACAATAGGGTAACCCATATCATGAACCAACATCCATTTTCTCGACCCTGCACACCCAAGTGTTTTACTTTTAAGGAATCCTTAACTTCAGCGATTGTGTCATAGAACAAATTGGAAAACAATTTTGGGTGTTGATGAACTTGAGTATCTAACTGTGTTTGGACCAACGACCATGACTCTTCGCCTCATCCAAGTAAAGTCACGATAGCCCGAAAACCACAATTTCCATCGCCATCCACATCAACAATGTTAGACTAAGGCACGGATCTAGAAGGGGGGGTTGAATAGATCCCTTTTAAAAATTTGAGTGGCGCTACCAATAAAATTGGTTTTCAAAATTGTTTTCAAATGCGGAAGCGGCCTTGGAAAATATAGTCTAAAACGAACAACTATTGGAGAGCCGGATATGCGTCAAGCAGATGAATTTAAGACGATAACGGATAGTAAATCACTACACACTTTTATGCAAAACTCAGATGTGATTCACTCGTACTATTTCCTTATTCCAATGATCAAAAATTACACCAAAACTAGCAGCAAAATTAAGGCAATTTTAGTTCAGCACTTTTGTCGAACAGTTGGTGTGCACAAATACCTTAAATGATATTTGTGTTGAATGAGTGATTGAAAAAGCCTTAGTACAGTATTTCTATTGTACTTAGTAGTTAAAAAACAGTGTTTCACCACCTCACTCAATCAATACTACAATTTGACAAAATCACTTATTCTAGAATCACTTAATTTTTAAGCTGTAATTGAAAATGCAGAAAATAAAGGAACACAAGATTTGATGAGGCAGTTCCCCCAGTCGTCCTCGCGTTGGGGTACGTCTGCCCTCAATTCTACAATGAGAATTGAGATATGTATTGAATAGATATCACCTGTTTGGTAGAACAGTTATACACAAGAATCGATAGACAATTGATACAAACAATCTTAATGTTGCTGATAATTTCTACCACTTCTTGCCCCTTGATTCAAGATGAATCAAGTCCTCCAATTTGATGTGAATGACCTCCGATTGCAGCCACCTTATTGACAACTCTTCCGTTGATCAAACCTTCGGCACGGCTGATCTTAGACACACCCAAATTGAACCCGGAACGTCTTCAACCTTTCAACGCCCTAGCTACTAGATTGATCAACCTTCCGCTAATCAATCACCTTCGCACTCGCTTGATTGTTGAACCGACGATTCCGTAACAAAAGCCTTCAAAACCTGTAGTCTTGATAGGTAAAACCTCAAAGGTTTTCTCCCAAGAAACACCTGCACCAGCTTCCACTCGAACCGGATCTTCAATCACGCGTTCGAACCTTATCACCGTCGAGCAAACCACAAACCGCAGCAAAAAATTGATTATCTGTAATTTGAGGATTTGTGAGTTGATTGAACGATGAAGATGAAGAACACTAATGCACCTCTTTCACGTTTCTTGACCTGAACACTTTCTCACAATGCTTTCAAAAATGTTATTTGTTAAAATTGAAAAGACAGCTATTTATAGTAATATACAAAACAGACAGTTGACAGATCAATGAAACATAGCAGAATTTCTGTTTCTGCGCGCGAACGGTCGACCATAGGGTCGGCGTGCGCTGAGCCGTGTGACACTCAAACTGTCATGCGCCGAGTCAGCGGTCGACGCATGATCTTCATGCGCTGAGCCGTCTGATTCTTAAACCTGCATGCGCCAAGTTAACGGTCGACGCATGACCTTCATGCGCTGAGCCGTGTGAACTGAATGAAACTGTGTGCTGACGGTATGGTCGGCTCATGGTTCAAAAATCTGCAAAAACATAAATTTCTACAGCTTTTTGTGCATTACGTCATTGTAAAAATTGAATCATAAGTAGCGTGAATGATTTAAACGAAAGAAGGATATCTCTTAGCAAGTTGTCATCATCAAAAACCAGAGGCACGCTTGTGTTGGTAGATACTTTGCCTTCACATTCTCCCCCTTTTTGATGATGGCAACCTACTGTTACGCAACACGTGATAGGTATAGGTATGCTCCCCCTTTCTTTTACAATTATAGCGGTCGTAATCATCGTCTATCTACTGCTCGGTTCTCCCCCTTTGACAACATCAAAAAGAGGTAAACCCGTGACACAATAACAACACATTGAATCATGCATAAATGAGATACCAACAGATGAGAAGTAAACAACAGTTATACATATGATGGAGATAACAGTTAATAGATTACAGAACCACAAAAATGTCATGATAGCAACATAGAAGTAAGCAACAATCATAGTGAGTTTGGGCAGAAAAGCAAAACACAACAAACAAAATGAATGCAAGCCAAAACAGGAAACAACAAATGACATATGAGCGCATGCTAATAGCCCCGTCCACGTCCGCGACCACGACCACGCCTGTCATAGTAATGAGGATGGCGTTGGGGATGAGCTAGATCAGTAAATTCTTCTGTGATGTTATTCAAAAAGTCAAGACTGTCGACAATGGCGCGCTCTTCAGCTTGATGACAGTGAGTTAGAGTCTCGAATCGAGCGTCCAGCTGAGTCGACATTCCACTGATCCGTTCATTTTGGTTATGCAGTTCAGAACGAATTTGTGCCATTCTTTCATTTTGATCCCTCATGAATTTTTGCTGTTGTTCCTGCATATTGGTCATAAAATTTCGCTGTTCCAACTGCATCGACTGCATCATTTCTAAAATCTCCGAATTGTTTGACGGTTGTTGAGGAGAAGGTGGGTCTGCAGTGCTTGGTTGATACGGCTGATAGAATTTGCCAAGGGTGGTCCACCCGGTGTATTGCCATTCACCCCAGCCTTGGTTATTCTCCTCATCCTCATTTTCCTGTTGGTCATGCTTCAGATTTTTCACCAGATACAAAAGTTAACAGGGTGCGCCGACCGCTGCCCTGTTATGGTCGACTCAATATGCAACAAACAGCAGATTTTTGTATTTTACCATATTCAGAGGTACATGCTATGCAAAAATGATGTCATGACATATAAGAAAAAAATATCTATATACATATGCAGTAGATGTCATACAAATTTAGCGTAGTATAAGCGATATGATTTGAGATCAACAGGATTATCAAACAAAGAGAGAGAGAAAGAACAATATCACCTTGATGCCTGATTTGCTTGATACACAACATACTTATACTTACACGAATATCAAATTGTTAGAAGTACAACAGCATGATTATTTGAATGAAATAAGATAACATCAGCAAATATTATTCCCGTTCCGAAATGTCGAGGATGCCAAGTTCTCGGCGGATATGAAAGAAAGGTTCCGTTGCTAGCGGCTTTGTGAAAATGTCCGCTAGTTGGTTTTTAGTGTCAACGTGTTCAAATACAACATCACCTTTCTCAACATGGTCCCTAAGAAAATGGTGTCGAATTTCTATATGTTTAGTGCGAGAGTGTAATACGGGATTTTTGGTAAGGTTAATAGCGCTAGTGTTGTCACATAGGATAGGAATACGTTCAAGTTTAAGATTGAAATCTAGTAGTTGTTGCTTAATCCACAGAATTTGAGCACAACAACTACCAGCGGCAACGTATTCCGCCTCGGCCGTTGATAAAGCAACTGAAACTTGTTTCTTGCTATGCCAACTAACCAAGGAGTTTGAAAACAAATGACATGTACCACTAGTGCTTTTCCTATCCGATTTGCACCCGGCAAAGTCGGAATCGGAGTAACCTACCAACGAGCAATCACTACCCTTAGAATACCACAATCCATACTTCGGGGTACCTGACAGGTATCGAAGAATTCGTTTAACAGCTTTTAGGTGGGATTCTTTGGGACATGATTGGTATCGTGCACACATGCACACACTAAACATAATATCAGGACGTGACGCAGTAAGATAGAGAAGTGAACCAATCATACCTCTATATCGTTTTACCTCTACGTCCTTGCCATTTTCATCTTTATCCAAATTTACGCATGTAGGCATTGGGGTGTCTATGGCCTTGGATTTTGCCATGTCAAATCTCTTGATCAAGTCCAAACAATATTTTGTTTGGCTCACGAATGTCCCTTCTTGGAGTTGTTTAATTTGCAGGCCGAGGAAGTATGTGAGCTCCCCCATCATACTCATCTCGAATTCGCCCTGCATGAGGTCAGAAAACTCTCTCACGAGATTCATGTTAGTGGATCCAAATATAATATCGTCAACATAGATTTGCACCAAAATCAAGTGCTTTCCTTGACGTTTAATGAAGAGTGTAGTGTCAACCTTTCCTCGTGAGTACCCCTGATTAAGTAAAAACTTACTTAGTCGCTCATACCAAGCTCTAGGAGCTTGTTTGAGACCATATAAAGCTCTTTTTAACTTGTAAACATGTTCAGGGTATTCATGAGATTCAAAACCGGGAGGTTGAGACACATATACTTCTTCATTTATGTGACCGTTAAGGAACGCACTTTTAACATCCATTTGAAATAACTTAAAATCCTTTGCACATGCAAAGGCGAGTAAAAGGCGTATAGCCTCGAGTCGGGCAACCGGCGCATAAGTTTCCTCATAGTCGATGCCTTCCTCTTGGTTATACCCTTGAGCGACCAATCTCGCTTTATTACGGGTTATTACCCCGTTTTCGTCCAACTTGTTCCTAAACACCCATCGGGTGCCGATTACTCGATGGCCTCGCGGAGGAGGGACAAGGTCCCATACCTCGTTTCTTTTAAACTGATTTAGTTCCTCTTGCATCGATAAAAACCAGTGCTCATCAAGTAGGGCCTCTTTGGGGTTTTTAGGCTCTATTTGTGAAACGAAAGCGAAGTGATAACAAAAGTTACTTAGCTTAGATCGAGTGGTGACTCCCTTTGTGATGTCTCCGAGAATATTGTCAATTGGATGATCTTTACACGACTTCCAAGCTTGAGGGAGATCATCGTTTGTAGGCGGATGAGCTTCCTCAGTTACCTCATGGTGTGCATCCTTATCCTCCTCAATTTTGACTCTATCGGGTTGATCAATCCCCGTTTCGCCACCTTTGAGTATGTCTTCTGTGGATGTACCTGCACCATGAACAACACTATCCTTTCCGACATTTCTCGGATAGGACTCATCAAACGTAACGTGCACAGACTCTTCAACAGCTAGTAATCTTTTATTATAAATCCTATATGCTTTACTTGATTGCGAGTACCCTAGAAAAATGCCTTCATCGGCTTTTGAATCAAACTTGCCCAAGTTTTCCTTTCCATTGTTTAATACAAAGCACTTGCATCCAAAAACATGAAGGTGAGAAACATTAGGCTTTCGCCCTTTTAAAAGTTCATACGGAGTTTTGTTTAGAATGGGGCGGATGAGTACCCTATTCAAAACATAACATGCCGTACTAATGGCGTCGGCCCAAAAGTATTTTGGTAAACCACTATCATTAATCATTGTTCTTCCCAATTCTTCTAAAATTCTGTTTTTACGCTCCACAACCCCATTTTGTTGAGGAGTTCGTGGAGCCGAGAAGTTATGATCGATGCCATGGTTACCGCAATATTCTTCAAATAAATGATTTTCAAATTCACCTCCGTGGTCACTTCTTATTGACACAATGTTTGTATTTAACTTATTTTGGGAGAGCTTGGCAAATCTCTCAAAAGCGGCAAACGTGTCACTTTTACTCACTAAGAAGATGGTCCAACAGAACCTAGAAAAGTCGTCCACTATTACGAATCCGTAATAGTTTCCTCCTAGACTTTTGATCCTAGACGGCCCAAACAAGTCCATATGAAGTAGTTCAAGAGGTCTCGTTGTTGAAATAATCTTTTTGGATTTAAAGGAGATCCTCGTTTGTTTTCCTTTTTGACAAGCATCACAAAGGTGATCCTTGGTGAACTTAATTTTGGGAAGTCCTAGTACTAGATCTTTTGAGACAATCTTATTGAGTAAGTCAAAGTTGACATGCGCTAAGCGCCTATGCCATAGCCATGAGTCTTCACTCATAGATATGAGACATTGATCGCTTGTTGGGGATACCACATTCAAGTCAAGCATATACACATTGTTTACTCTAAAACCAATAAACACATTCTTCTTATCACTTTCATGCATAATTTTGCAGCAATCTTTTGAAAAGGAAACATTGTAACCTTTGTCGCATAATTGGCTAATGCTAAGGAGATTATGTTTAAGGTTTTCGACAAGCAACACATCGGAAATTGTAGTAGAGGAGGGATTACCTATACTACCTTTACCTAGTATCGCTCCGCGGTTGTTATCACCGTATGTTACATACCCTTTCTTCTTAGCCACGAAGTCTATGAATAAGGATATGTCTCCAGACATGTGCCTTGAGCACCCACTATCAAGAACCCATCTTCTCTCGGTGGACTCGACACATTTCACCTGTCAAAATATAACTTAGAAAAGGGAGGTACCCAATGGCATATTGGGTCCTAATAGGTTAGCGACAAGACGGTTGCGTTTGGGCAACCATTGGTAGATGCCTTTAGGAACAAGAAATCTCCTAAATCGACATTTACCAATGGAGTGGCCTTTCTTGCAACAGTAAAAGCATACAAAGTCGACATTAGAATCACTTTCACTTGCTTGATCCCTAATTACATATGCATATTTTTGATATGGGTTTATCATACTTTTTCTAAAATCCTTTTTATCGATTGCAAATGTAATTTTAGGTTCAAGTGCCTTGTCTAATTTGGCCTTAAGGTTTCTAACCTCACCTTGCCAAATATGACAAGTATCACAACCAAAGTTGAAAGGATTACTATTGTCCTTACAATCCGATTCATTATCTTTCACAATGGAAGCCTTAAGGTCCTCTAATTTCTTTTCGGACTCTAAGACTTTGTGCTCTAAATATGTAAAAATTCTTCTATTAGAAGCAAGTTTCTTAAAGGCTTCAGTTGCTTCCTTGTGTAAAACATCGAATGCGGTTTGTAATTCGGAATGAGACATATTAGATGACATATTATATCTAGAGTGACGTACCTGTTTCTTTTTCTTTTTCTGATTTGCGGAGAGACATAGATTCACGGACTCTTCTTCATCACTAGAGCTTTCATTAGAGGAGGAAGAATCACTGTCGCTTTCCCACGCGATGTACGCCCTCCTAGGCTTTGATGCTCTCTTATGTGACTTCGATTGTTCCTTTTCTTTTCCCTTGTTGTTCATTGGACAGTCCGGTTTGTAGTGACCGGGCTTTCCACATTTATAGCACGTTCCTCTAGTCTTTTTGCCTTTTTGATTGTCATCTTTGGAGAACCTTGATTGCCTTCGGAAATTTACCAGGTTCTTCTCCGAATGTTGGATGCCGTTCTTTCTCACGTACCGGTTATACCGTTTAACGAACAGCCCCATGTCCTCATTTATGTCTTCTTCTTCGTCGTCGCTTGAAGAATAATCACTTTGCTCTTTTGCTTTAGACTTCGAGGAAGAAGCCTTAAGAGCTATGGACTTCTTTTCACTCATCTTTACTTTGTCCTTCTTTTCTTTCCTTTCATGTTGGTCAAGACTCAAGAGTACCTGTTCATGCTCTTGTAGTTTGCCAAACAATGTAGTCAGGTCTAATACCGTAAGATCATTTGCCTCTTTGATGGCGGTCACTTTCGGCTGCCATTCCCTGCTAAGACATCTCAAAACTTTATTAGTAGCAAGATCATTGGAAATAGGTCTTCCTAGTGAATGTAATCTGTTTATGAGATGAGTAAATCTCTTTTGCATGTCAGCAATGGTTTCCCCTTGCTCCATGAAAAAGAGATCAAACTCTTGTATAAGAGTGTTGATTCGAGCCAACTTAACATCGTTTGTCCCCTCATGGGCAATTTGTAGTGCATCCCACATAGTCTTAGCCGTAGGGCAATGGGATACACGGTAGTATTCATCTACACCTAATGAGGAGATTAGAATGTTCTTAGCTTTCCAATCGTAATTATACTTTCGCTCATCGTCGTCGGTCCATTGTGCTTCGGGCTTTGGCACAACTTCGTTATTCTCATTTGTCATGGTTATTTCAATCGGACCATTGAGAATAACGTTCCATATCTTTCTATCTATGGAATTAATGTGCACCCGCATACAGTCTTTCCAATAGCTATAATTTTCACCGTTAAAAACGGGAGCTCTATTGTACGCCCCTTTTGGTTCGTTAGCCATTATTCTATCAATGTTGTATTTGAAGCACCGGAGAACCGGAGCTCGTGATACCACTTGTTAGACTAAGGCACGGATCTAGAAGGGGGGGTTGAATAGATCCCTTTTAAAAATTTGAGTGGCGCTACCAATAAAATTGGTTTTCAAAATTGTTTTCAAATGCGGAAGCGGCCTTGGAAAATATAGTCTAAAACGAACAACTATTGGAGAGCCGGATATGCGTCAAGCAGATGAATTTAAGACGATAACGGATAGTAAATCACTACACACTTTTATGCAAAACTCAGATGTGATTCACTCGTACTATTTCCTTATTCCAATGATCAAAAATTACACCAAAACTAGCAGCAAAATTAAGGCAATTTTAGTTCAGCACTTTTGTCGAACAGTTGGTGTGCACAAATACCTTAAATGATATTTGTGTTGAATGAGTGATTGAAAAAGCCTTAGTACAGTATTTCTATTGTACTTAGTAGTTAAAAAACAGTGTTTCACCACCTCACTCAATCAATACTACAATTTGACAAAATCACTTATTCTAGAATCACTTAATTTTTAAGCTGTAATTGAAAATGCAGAAAATAAAGGAACACAAGATTTGATGAGGCAGTTCCCCCAGTCGTCCTCGCGTTGGGGTACGTCTGCCCTCAATTCTACAATGAGAATTGAGATATGTATTGAATAGATATCACCTGTTTGGTAGAACAGTTATACACAAGAATCGATAGACAATTGATACAAACAATCTTAATGTTGCTGATAATTTCTACCACTTCTTGCCCCTTGATTCAAGATGAATCAAGTCCTCCAATTTGATGTGAATGACCTCCGATTGCAGCCACCTTATTGACAACTCTTCCGTTGATCAAACCTTCGGCACGGCTGATCTTAGACACACCCAAATTGAACCCGGAACGTCTTCAACCTTTCAACGCCCTAGCTACTAGATTGATCAACCTTCCGCTAATCAATCACCTTCGCACTCGCTTGATTGTTGAACCGACGATTCCGTAACAAAAGCCTTCAAAACCTGTAGTCTTGATAGGTAAAACCTCAAAGGTTTTCTCCCAAGAAACACCTGCACCAGCTTCCACTCGAACCGGATCTTCAATCACGCGTTCGAACCTTATCACCGTCGAGCAAACCACAAACCGCAGCAAAAAATTGATTATCTGTAATTTGAGGATTTGTGAGTTGATTGAACGATGAAGATGAAGAACACTGATGCACCTCTTTCACGTTTCTTGACCTGAACACTTTCTCACAATGCTTTCAAAAATGTTATTTGTTAAAATTGAAAAGACAGCTATTTATAGTAATATACAAAACAGACAGTTGACAGATCAATGAAACATAGCAGAATTTCTGTTTCTGCGCGCGAACGGTCGACCATAGGGTCGGCGTGCGCTGAGCCGTGTGACACTCAAACTGTCATGCGCCGAGTCAGCGGTCGACGCATGATCTTCATGCGCTGAGCCGTCTGATTCTTAAACCTGCATGCGCCAAGTTAACGGTCGACGCATGACCTTCATGCGCTGAGCCGTGTGAACTGAATGAAACTGTGTGCTGACGGTATGGTCGGCTCATGGTTCAAAAATCTGCAAAAACATAAATTTCTACAGCTTTTTGTGCATTACGTCATTGTAAAAATTGAATCATAAGTAGCGTGAATGATTTAAACGAAAGAAGGATATCTCTTAGCAAGTTGTCATCATCAAAAACCAGAGGCACGCTTGTGTTGGTAGATACTTTGCCTTCACAAACAATTTCGTGAATGTATGGATGTAAGAAATCAGGAAACTGAGACAACTAAAGATGCCTCAAAGATGCAATGGACGATTGACTTTGTCCTAACATACTTGAAGGTTGACTTCATGTTGGTTTCGTGCATGATCTCTCTGTAGTCTGACTCCCCTCCGAACCCTCACCATACTTCCACTATGAGGGTCACGATGCACATCACTCTCTTCACCCTTTCTGCTCTTCCTAACTCCTTTCTTTGGCTTGTACTTCACCGGCGGTGGACACGTAGAAGTTGTGGATGGATGTGTTAGTTCCCGATCCTTTTTTTTCAACACCCTCTGACCTATAATATCCAAAGAATTGAAATATGTCTTCAACTCTTCACACTCTTCTTATAAATCTGACTGTGTGCCACTATCGTCATGACCACTAGCATGCTCTTGGATGTGTAATTTCTTCAAAAAAATATGAATTGGTTCTAAAGGAACAGACAAGCCTTGTATTTGGAAACCCTCAAGTTGACATACACAAGGTAACCCATGTGTATTTCTAATTAAGAAACCACAAATATCCTTGCTGGTACCAACAAATTTTACGTTTTCTAGCTCATTCCCTATGTTTTGTATACACTGCCTTGAAAGAAAACCGTGCAAGTTGGTAGAGAATGGAGTGTTATACCGATGCTTAATGTTGACAATACTCTTTTTAAATGATACCCTAATAGAACCTAACTGCAACTTAAGGATGGTATTCACATCATCCCAACTTCGGTATAAATCTCCTTGACTTGTAGTCAACATGTTTTTCAGTCTCCAATGAGCAGACTCCGCCCTCAATCACAATAATTAAACCATAATGAGCCAACATGATAAATTATGCTTATTAATAATATCGAAAAGAAGTTTGTGTACTTATTCTTTGTTGTATTCCCTAAATGTGTAACTCTGTTAGTCCAAGCAGCCACAAACCTTTCTTTATAAGGTGTCAACCATGTTTCAATCACATACTTTACAAATAAAGGAATATCAACACAAACATTCTTAAAGTGCTTCAAGTGTGCGAGATACTCAGTTTCTCTATTAGCATACATAATGTTGCTCCGTAGATCCATGACATGTTCATGTATTTATGATTTAACATACTCTTTACATCTCATGCTAACTTTTTTTTTAATATGGAACTAACTGAACATATGTGTTGAATTTGGAAACGCAACTTCAATAGCATTCATCAACGCAAGTTCTCGGTCCATCACAATAACATTCAGTAGAAATTTCTCGGCAAAGAACAATTCCTTGAGCTTATCTAGTGCCCGTGTGAAGTTTTCCTCCCTTTCATGTTCCAAATAGTCAAACCCTACCAAAAATGTCAACTTTGTTGACGTAACACCAACAATCTCAAGCAGTGGTAACCGGTACCTGTATGTTCAGGATTCAAATAATCAAAAATCATGATATATTAAGAATCATGTTAGGGAATATCCTTTTTGTGTTTTGTTTATAAATATAACAGGAATATACTTTTTGTTTTGTATTGATAGGTGTTAGCGAATATTTCCTTATTAGAGGATTAAAATATAAATGAGAAAGAATGCAGGCGCAGGTATAATTATTGACATTGATTAAGCTACAATCTTTTTTATATAAAAATTTTCAAAATTTTAATTATTTATACTCACTTTATTTATGGGAGACTAAAGCCTCGTCGAATATTAGTTTTTTCTGTTGGCGTTGAACTCTTGATATATAGATTGGCGACAAAAGATTAGTTACTTAAGCAGAACATTCTGACCGATAATAGAGATTTGAGGAGTGTTTTATACTGCAATGAAGCTGAAACTAAAAAGCATATATTTGAAGATTGTGCATTCAGCTCAAAAATTTGGTCCGCAATTATGTTGTGGATGAGGCCTGATTTTATTATGACCAAGGAGGAATTTTCCATGTTCCCTTATGTAGTTAGTTCCATCAAAGAGAAGTCGGTTCCAAAAGTAGCAAGTTTAATCTGGTTGGCAGTAATTTGGATAATTTGGACAGGCTCGCAATAGAGTTTTGTTCAATGGTGGTATTTTAAATTTTGAGAAGTGTTGGTAAAAAATTATGGTGATCTCGTGGAAATGACGAGGTTATGCAAATAGCAACTCTACTTTTTATAGTTTCTCTAATTAGAGTTCAACTCCTTTTAATTGTTTAGCATTTTTTTTTTATAGTTTCTCTAATTAGAGTTCAACTTCTTTTAATTGTTTAGCATAATTTGATCTTTTATCTAGGAGTTTCTTTATAAGGGATTCAAGTATCTTGTACTCGTTTGATTTCGTAATATATCATTTGCTTATTTTATATATATATATATATATATATATATATATATATATATATATATATATATATATATATATATATATATATATATATATATATATATATATATATATATATATATATATATATATATATATATATATATATATATATATATATATATATATATATAGTCCAATATCAATTGTAAAAATTAGGCTTGGACTTTTTTTTTTTAGGTTCTCTTGGGTTTTGGTATAGTTTCTCATATTATGTGAGGATTTAATTTGACACTTCAGTTTTAGTTGATACACCGTACCTATAATTAAATATTAGGTAAAATTTAGTTTTGATGTAGCCTATTTTTTTTTAATTATATTTATTTTAATTTTTATTTTAATTTCAACTTTTCTTTTATTAACTATTATATAAAGATTTATATACCTTTTTCATTCTTTTCTTAAATTTATAATTTAATTAAATTAAAATAAAAAATAAACACTCAAAGAAAAAACCATTTATATTTTTACCTGTTTATGCATTAAAAAAACGCACAAACGGGTACGGGGAGTGCCGTCTGGACGTTAGTTTTTAAAATTTCAAAAAAAAATTTGTTATTATTTATCAATTAAAATTTATTTATTTTTTTCAAAAAACTTCATTTTTAATAACTTGCCAAAAAAAATTCCGACACGTACTTTTTTTACATTTTTGAAAAATCTTGTATTTTTGTTAGATTTTTGTAAATTTTCGATGAAAAAATATCGGAAATTTCAAAATAACGGTATTTTCCTAGAAAATCTTAAATCCATATCAGAAATTATTGAAACTTTTGGAAAGTTACAAAGAAATTTTCAAAAATTTCCAAAATCTTATAATTTTCTAGAATACCAAAATTTTGCTCATACTTTAAACTTCCGGTAGCAATGCAGAAAGCAGAAAAATGCTTTACTTGTATGGTCTAGAGTCGGCTGGGTCTTCTACAGATTCGTATACAAATTTTATGCAGTTCTTCACGATTGACGCGATATGTTTTCTATGTTACAAGTTTAATTTAAATGGTTTCCCGCCTCTATACGATATTGATAGTATACTTTTTATATAATGTAAATGGCAAATATTTGAGTCTTGATTTTAAGTATTAGCATGAACACAAAATATTGGTAAACAACATGGTATTATTATTGAGAATGTTCGTTTTGATACTACAAATGAGAAGTGAGGTTGTAAGGATAAATTTGAAAATGGGTTATGAGATATAAGGAAACTATAAAAGGAATAATGTATCTGAAAACAATAAATTCTCAGAGGGCATTAATAGTATGAAAGTGAAATGTCTTTTTAGGCTAAGATTTGTGTTAAGTGGTGGCAGTTGGAAGGTGATAATTAGGTGTGAGTTGCACAATCATAAAATATCTAAGAATTTAGAAGGCCATGACATATTGGGTCATCTAAAAGTTCATGAAAGACAGTTTGTGAATGACATGACGAAGTAAAACATGGCTCCACAGTATATAGTTGCTGCTTTGAAAGACAAAAATCTAGAAAGTCTCACCAGTGTTACCCAGGTGTATAAAGCTAGAGCTACATACAATGCGAGCAAGAGAGGTACATTGAAGGAAATGTAAATGTTGTTGAGTCTTATTCATAGAGAAAAATACAGGTACTGGACTACAAATAAGAAAGACTAAATGTTGTTGCTGATATCTTTTGGACACATATGGCATCATGATTCTTCACATTGGGAGTATGGTGATGGCTCGTATGGGAGTTAGACTACAAAAAGATCATGCACGAAACCAACTGGAAGTAAACCGTCAAATATGTCGGGTAGAAGTCAACCATCCACTGCATCTTCGAGACATATTTACCTGTCTCAGCTTCCTGATTTCTTACATCCATATATTGATGACATTGTTGATGTAAAGGTAAAACTTGATTTTGGTGTAGCCTATTTTTGTTCCAATTATACACTTTTCAGATTTTATTTTAAACTTCAACTTCTCTTTTACTAACTGTTATATGACGGTTTACAAATCTCTTTCATTCAATTTTTTTATAAATTATTTAAATGAAAATAAAAAATAATCACCCAAAAAATACTTTTTATATTTTTATCCGCCTGCGCATTAAAAAAGGCGGACATGCCCGTCTAGAAGCTAGTTTTCATAATTTCAAAAATATTTATGTTATTATTTATCAATAAAAAAATTCAAAAATTTTCATTTTTACTAACATGTAAAAAAAAATTCTGGTATGTATTTTTTTACATTTTTATCCTAATTTTGTAAATTTCCAGTGGAAAAAATACCGAAAATTTTAAAATTCTGATATTTTTTTAGAAAATTTTAAAATATTGAATTATTGAAATTTTCAGAACGTTATAAAAACTTTTCAAAAATTTCTGAAAATTTATAATTTTTCGAAATGTCAAAAATTTCAAATTTTCCAATATACCGAAAATTTTGCCCATACTCCAAATTTCCGGTAGCATTGCAGAAAGCAGAAAAATGCTTTACTTATATGGTATAGAGCTGACAGACTCTTTTTCAAATTCGTGTATAGATTTTGCACAGTTCTTCACGATTGACGCAATATGTTTTCTATGTAACAAGTTTAATTTAAAAGTTTTTCCGCCTCTATATGATACTGATAGTATACTTTTTATATGATGTAAATGACCAATATTTGAGTCTCGATCTGAAGTATTAGCATGGACATATAATATTAGTAAACAACATGGTATTATTATTGTGATTGTTCGTTCTGATACTAAAAATGGGAAGCGAGGTAAGAAAGATAAATTGATTATGGAATGTGAGAGAAAAGGAAATTATAAATGGAAGAATGCATCTGAAAGCAATAAATTCTCAAAGGGCATTAATAGTATGAAAGTGAAATGTCTTTTTAGGCTGAGATCTGTGTCAAGTGGTGGAGGTTGGAAGATTATAGTTAGATGTGAGTTGCACAATCATAAACTATCTAAGGATTTAGAAGGTCATGACATATTGGGTCATCTAAAATTTCATGAAAGACAGTTTGTGAATGACATGATGAAGTACAACATGGCTCCACAGTACATAGTTGCTACTTTAAAAGACAAAGATCTAGAAAACGTCTCCAGTGTTACCCAAATGTATAAAGTTAGAGCTACATACAACGTGAGCAAGAGAGGTCTATTGAAGGAAATGCAAATGTTGTTGAGTCTTATTCATAGAGAAAAATACATGTACTGGACGACAAATAGGAAAGACTAAAATGTTGTTGTTGATATCTTTTAGATACATATGACACCGTGATCCTTTATAGTGGAAGTATGGTAAGGGCTCGCATGAGAGTCAAACTACAAAGAGATCATGCACGAAACAAACTAAAAGTCAATCGTCAAGTATGTCGGGTAGAAGTCAACCATCCATTGCATCTTCGAGACATATTTACTTGTCTCAACTTCCTGATTTCTTACATTCATACGTTGATGACATTGTTGATGTGGGTGACGATGGAAATTATGGTTTTCAGGCTATTGAAATTTTACTTTGATAGAGTGAATAGTCATGGACTTTGATTCAGACGCAATTAGATACTCAAGTTCATCAACACCAACAATTGTTATACGATTTGTTCTATGACACGATATCTGAAGTTAGGAATATGTTACAAGTTGAACACTTGATTGTGCACGGTATTGTTGAGTGGATGAAGATTGTTGATATGGGTTACTGTATTGCTTGTAGATATACAATATCGTATTTGTCTCCCTTAACTTCACCTATGTATACGATCAGACATAAAATCATTGATGTTGGTTTTGTCATTAACAATTATTAGGTTCATATAAAGTTGAAACATGATTGTCCATTGTCTCCCATCACTGACCGTTGGAGACATAACTTTACTGAAGATGCAAAAGCATGAAAACCAACATATGCAGGATGCGTTAGACACCGAGAAGATGAAGTTAGGAAGTCATCCTAATTTGTTTTGTAATCTTGTATGTAACGCAATTTTTATTATATGCATATATTTTATCGGGTAGTTTTTTATCGAACTAGTTATTAGGAAATAATTGAACAAGTTTCACTCATTGAAAATTGGAAATTTCGGAATTTTCTGATTTGTGGAAAATACTAAAAATTTTAGTATTTTCGAAATTCTGTGGTGATTCTCCGAAATTTCATAATTTCTCATAAAACAATTCAGATCGCTACTAGAAATTTAACAATTTTCAGTATGTTCATACTGGAAATTCAAAATTTATGATATATGTGTCTTTGTTGCGGTGAAAAAAAATAAAAATTTTGAAAATTTCCAATACAACCTACAAATTTTCAACAAAAACAAATAAATTTTAAAAAATTTCATATTTACAATACGGTAAAAGTGTTTTAAATATAGATACAACTGAAAGTGGCAAGTTAAATCCTTATATTATATGTATCTTTTCATTTTTCAATATATCATCCTTATTAAAAAAATTGAAAATGAGCTGATAGTTATGTACCAACTTAAAATTGCTACTTATTAACCCTAATGCGTATTGGAAAAGATTGAAAGATAATTGTGTTGCTTTGCCACGCGTTAAATTTATGATTGATGTGTGAAAGAATATTTATTGGAAGATGCATTTATTTAAAATTTATCTCATAGTAATTTTTCTTCAAGTGAATGAATTATGGTATGTTTTCATATTCTACTTAATGTGTGTGGTATACCTGCAAGCAGTGGGACGATCTAGTAAGGAACACCCAAGAACCTTCGTTGGAACAATTGTCTTGTGAGAGAAGTGTGCTAATAAATCATGAAAGAACTTCTTTTAATTTCTGACTTTCCTTCCTTAGTGTTGGCAAATCAATTTAGCGAATAAAAGTGATATTTTTATAAAACTAATCAAAACAATTTTTCAATGGTTAACTTTGCTTACGCAAACCTAATTAGCACATACAAAAATATATTTTTTTAAAAAGATTCTCAAACAAATATAGTAACTCCCAGTTTGTTTGGAATACTTTGGCCAACAATAGCTATTAAATCGGAACCGCTGTTAATCACATGGCTCTGACAAGTTGTCCAAAATGTCAATGGAATTAAGAACTAACATTGGATTGGATCCAATAATAGTTATTGTTTGTTTTCTATATAAAAGGAAACTAGTACATGAACACGTCCCAAGCACTCGGAAAGATGTGTTGGCTACGAATGAAATATATCTTCATTTAGAATTTTTCATATAGATTGAAATATTATTTAATTAACTACTTATTTTAATAAAAACTGTTTTACAAGTTTTATATTCTTCAATAAATTTGTTATATTTGGAATTCAAAAATTCAAAAAATACCCATCAGCAAAATGCAGTGATAACTTGAAAAGATTAAACAATTTATTTTGAAAGAGGCAACAAAAAAAAATCTTTCATATAAAGAAAATACATTGAAAATACAAAGAAATGAAAAATGAAGAAACTATCAAAGTCGAGTTACAAAATAGTTTATCTTATAGATTTGTTTAAAAAATTTTAAGTCAATTAAGTTAATTTTTTTATAAATTTTTTTTTTCTATTTCTTTGTTCAATAGATGCAAACATTTGTTCTCTTAGGATTCAAAATCTTTAAGACGTTGTTTATCAATTATGTTACTCAAACTTAAAGTAGTTCCTTTTACATTAGTTTTTAGTTTTAAATCGTAGTTTCATTTTTCTATCAGTAGACATTATATAAATTTCCATAACCATGGCATAATCATATTAATCAATCACTCTAATAATTCTAATAACAAACCTTTAATTTGGTACTTAATAGGATTTAACTTGTATCTAAGATTCCTCACGAAGATCATTTGTTGGGAGTAATATATATAAACATCAATAAATTGGCGGGCCTAATAAAATCTAGTTAGAGATAGTTTGTGTCGAATATTAGCAATTGTGTACATTTATGTAATGGTAAAATGGCTAATCTACTAACATGAATAATTATTAATTCTCCTAACAAAAATAATAGTCAAAACAGCAATATAAAGAGATTAACATGTCTTGTCATATTGACTGCCTTATCATGTGATAAGGTAACACAAAGGGGAGTGTCTTTGAAGCCCATGATAAGTAAAATTCAACCCAATCGGGCCAACAAGGTTCGTACCTCCTTTACAATGCGAGGATTTAATATAACACTTCCATTTATACCCGACACTCTTTAATAATGGTGAAATTACTTTATTATTTTTTAAATTTTATATCAGAAATTTCATGCTTGTATCAAAAATTTT
Organism: Lathyrus sativus; assembly: GCA_963859935.3. Lineage (NCBI taxonomy): Eukaryota > Viridiplantae > Streptophyta > Magnoliopsida > Fabales > Fabaceae > Lathyrus > Lathyrus sativus. The sequence goes on from OZ012739.1 coordinate 468,232,006, forward strand.
CAAAAAATTACCGTGATGGAACGTTCATGTGTTATATATACCAAAATTTTTAAAATTTCTGGTAGTCAGTATTGGAAATTTTAAAATTTCTGATGAAGTTATACCGAAAATATGATAATTACGTAAAATAGCCAAAACTTTCGGAAATTTGAAACTTTTGGTATATATCAGAAATTTTAAATTTTCGGTAAACCGAAAATTTCAAAAATTCAAAAATTCGGTAAAACAACAAAATTTCAAAAAAAAATTCAATAATTTTGACACATTTTCCTACATAAATGGTTTCACATATAATAAATATATAATGTCCACAAGATTACATAGCAAATTAGGATGACTTCCTAACTTCATCCTCCCAGTGTCGAATTCGTCCTGCATATGTTGATTCTCATGCTTTTGCATCTTCAACATAGTTTTTTCTCGAACACTCAGTGACGGGAGGCAATAGACTATCAGGTTTCAACTTTACCTGAACCTAATGATTATTGTTGACAAAACCAACAACAATGATTTTATGCCTGCTTGTATACATAGGTGGAGTTATGATAAGAGGGAAAAAGGTAATGTTCAGTCTCTGTGACAGGGAGACAAATATGAAATTGTACCTACATACAATAGGGTAACTCATATCATGAATCGACATCCATTTTCTCGACCCTGCACACCCAAGTGTTTTTTTAAGGAATTCCTAACTTCAGCGACTGTGTCATAGAACAAATTGGAAAACAATTTTAGGTGTTGATGAACTTTAGTATCCAACTGTATTTTGACCAACAACCATGACTTTTTGCCTCATCCAAGTAAAACCACGATAGCCCGAAAACCACAATTTCCATCGCCATCCAAGAAACCAAGAAACTGAGACAAGTAAAGATGCCTCAAAGATGCAGTGGACGGTTGACGTTGTCCTAACATACTTGAAGGTTGACTTTATGTTGGTTTCATGCATGATCTCTCTGTAGTATGAATCCCCTGCGAACCCTCACCATACTCCACATGTGAGGGATCACAATGCACATCACTCTTTTCACCTTTTCTGCTCTTCCTAACTCCTTTCTTTGGGTTGTACTTCACCTGCGGTGGACACGTAGAAGTTGTGGATGAATGTGTTAGTTCCCAAGCCTTTTTCTTCAACACCCTCTGGCCTACAATATCCAAAGAATTGAAATATGTCTTCAACTCTTCACACTCTTCTTCTAAATCCAACTTTGTGCCACTATCGTCATCACCGCTAGCATGCTCTTGAATGTGTAATTTCTTCAAAAAATATGAATTGGTTCTAAAGGAGCAGGCAAGCCTTGTATTTGGAAACCATCAAGTTAACATGCACAAGGTAACCCATGTGTATTTCTAATTAAGAAACCACAAATATCCTTGCTGGTACCAACAAATTTTACCCTTTCTAGTACACTGCCATAAAACAAAACCGTGCAAGTTGGTATAGAATGGAGTGTTATACCGATACTTAATGTTGACAATACTTTTTTTGAAATGATACCCTAATAGAACCTAACTGCAACTTAAGGATGGTATTCACATCATCCCAACTTCGGTATAAATCTCCCTGACTTCTAGTCAACATGTTTTCCAGTCTCCAATGAGCAGACTCCACCCTAAATCACAATAATTAAACCATAATGAGCCAACATGATAAATTATGATTATTAATAATATTGAAAAGAAGTTTGTGTACCTATTCTTTGTTGTACTCCCTAAATGTGTAACTCTGTTAGTCCAAGCAGCCACAAACCTTTCTTTATAAGGTGTCAACCATGTTTCAATCACATACTTTACAAACAAAGGAATATCAACACAAACATTCTCAAAGTGCTTCAAGTGTGCAAGATACTCAGTTTCTCTAGTAGAATACATAATGTTGTTCCATAGATCCATGGCATGTTCATGTCTTTCTGATTTAACATACTCCTTACATCTCATGCTAACGTTTTTTTAATATGGAATGAATTGAACATATATGTTGAATTTGGAAACACAACTTCAATAGCACTCATCAACGCAAGTTCTCGGTCCGTCACAATAACATTTAGTAGAAATTTATCGCCAAAGAACAATTCCTTGAGCTTATCTAGTGCCCATGTGAAGTTCTCCTCCCTTTCATGTTCCAAATAGTCAAACCCTACCAAAAATGTCAACTGTGTTGATATAACACCAACAATCTCAAGCAGTGGTAACCGGTACCTGTATGTTCAGGATTCAAATAATCAAAAATCATGATATATCAAAGTATGTCGAAATGATATCAACGTATGACCAAGATGCACATTACCTATTTGTCTTGTATGTACAATAAAAAATCAACACCAAGTGAAACTTATTTAACAACTTTACTAAATCAGGATGTGCCCAGAAGATATAAATGACAACATTTGAGTCTTCCCTATTTCTTGTCTAACACATATATTTTTCTCTATGAATAAGAGTCAACAACATTTGTATTTCCGTCAATGAACCTTTCTTACTCGCATTGTATGTAGCTCTAACTATATGCACTTGGGTAACACTGGTGAGGATTTCTAGATCTTTGTGTTTCAAGGTAGAAACTATGTACCGTGGAGGCATGTTGTACTTCGTCATGTCATTCACAAACTTTCTCTCATGATCTTTTAGAAGACCCAATATGTCATGGCCATCTAAATCCTCAGATAGTTTATGATTGTGAAACGCACACCTAACCATCACCTTCCAACCAATACCACTTGACGAAGATCTCAGCCTAAAAGGAAATCTCACTTTCATACTATATATTCCTTATGAAGATTTATTGCTTTCAGATGTATGTTTCTTTTTATAATTTCCTCCTCTCTCACAACCCATAATCAATTGATCTTTCCTACCTCGCTGGTCATTTACAGTATCAGAAGTCACAAATATAATACCATGTTGCTTCCCAATATGATGTGCCCAAGCTAATACTTCAGTTTGACTCTCAAATATTTTTGTTTACATCACATAAAAAGCACAATATCAATATCATATAAGGCCACAAAATATTAAATTTTAACTCGTTACATAGAAAACCTACTTTTTCTGTAATGAAGAACTGCGTACAATCGCTACAAGAATCTGTAGATGATCCTGCCGACTTCAGACCATACAAAGAAAGCATTTTCCTACTTATTGGTCTGTTATCGGAAATTTTAGTTACATGCAACATTTCCAGTATACTGGAAATTTCTAAAATTCCGGAAGTTTTTGTTGGTTACTGAAAATTTTGAAAATTTCCAGTATTGTAACGAAACGTTTGTGTAAATTATCGGATATTTCCAAATTTCTCGTATTCTTTACCGAATTTTTAAAATTTCCCGTATACACACGAAAATTTATAAAATTTGCGCAAAAATACGTACTGGAAATTTCAAAAGTACTACCGAAAATTTTGATACATAGGTAAAAAAAAGTGAAATTTTTTTAGTAAAAAGTAAAATTTTTAGGTAAATATTAGATAGGGAATTTTGAAAATATTGAAAATTTGGGGTTGGCAGGTTAGATTTTCGTACAATGCGCACATGCAGTGCCTAGTGCCTGTCATGGCAATAGTTTGAGAAATTAACTTGTCCCCATTTTATACCTGTCACCTCCCAAAATTTCAATATTTACAAATTACCCTGGCTAATATTTACCTATCAGTTTTACTATTCTTCCAAAATTTTCATTTTTTTCAACTTTTAAAAACGAAGTTTATGGTAGTTATTTTGAAATTTATGATACGTTATTTTTTGCATTTTTGAGAATTCAAGCATGAATACTGGAAATTTGGAAAAATCTGATTCAAAATGCCAAAAATTTTAGAAAATCTGATACCCAATAATCGAAATTGTCAAATTTTCTGATAATTTACACAAACCGTTCATTTCAATATTGGAAATTGCCAAAATTTCTGGTAAGTTACAAAAACTTTTAGAAATTTACAAATTTACGGTATACCAGAAATTAACAGGTTTATGGTATACCGAAAATTTTGCCTATATTTGAAATTTCTGGTAATAGAACAGAAATTAGGAAAAATGCTTTATTTATGCGATCTGGAGCCGACATGGTCATTTACAGATTCGTGTAGCGATTGTACGCAATTCTTCACCACAGACAAAGTATGTTTTCTATGTAACAAGTTTAAATTTAATATTTTCTCGCCCTTATATGATATTGGTAGTATAATTTTTAAGTGATGTAAATGATAGATATTTGAGATCCGATCTAAAGTATTAGCATGGACACATAATATCGACAAGCAACATGGTATTATAATTATGACTGTTTGTTTTGATACTGCAAATGGCTAGTGTGGTAGGAAAGATAAATTGATTATGAGTTGTGAGAGAGGAGGAAACTAGAAAAGGAAAAATACATCTGAAAGCAGTAAATCTTCAGAGGGAATTTATAGTAAATCTATGGAATAAAATCATGTATGCTAATAGAGAAACGAAGTTTATCGCACACTTGAAGCAGTTTGAGACTGTTTGTACTAATATTCCTTTGTTTGTTAAGTATGTGAGTGAAACATGGATTGTTAGACGATAAACTTCGATTTAGTGGGAGGGGGTTAATCTATCACAAATTAAAAACTGAATTTTTGGTAAAAATGATTGTCAAAAGTTTTATGGAATAGCGAAAACAACCTGAATCAAATCGTCTAATTGAACCTTCTATCAAAAATCTCAGATATGCATAAAGTTACACAATTTAATGATAATGAACACAAATTATTCAACAAAGATTAATCACAAGTCAATTAAATGCTAAGGTACACGTAGAACTTATTTTCAATGATAAAAAATCAATTAAAAGCGATTAAGACAACTTATCGAACACCTTGAGTGCAATCGATAACTTTTGTAAATTTAATTTGATTTGTTAATGTTAAGTCAATCACAATAAAAATGATTATGACTATACCAACAAACCAAAATTCAAAACATAATCAAAAAGTTGATTTTTAAGAAAATTGATCAAAACAACAAAGATTTGATAATTTTCAAATACAATAATTAAAGAGATAGAAATATATAGAGAGACACAATGATTTGTTTAGGCAGTTCCACAATTAGCTTCGCTATGGGTATGTTTGTCGTCAATTCAAAAATGAATTGAGATAATTGCAATTAACCTTACTTTGCAAACAATGTATATAAAAGAGATGAAAAACTCTAACCTTAAAAACCCTATGGTTTGTTGTTGATTCTAGCACTTTCAAAACCCTTGATCAAAGTGATCAAGTCAGCAACAATGTTGCTTTAATCCACCAGTTCTTGTTACTGACTTGCAAGACCTCTCATCTCAAGGTTTTCACTCATCCAGATTAATCCCAAGCACGTACTTTTTAAATCCAAGATTCACGAACACGATCCACAGTCTCACGCTACTCCCTTGCAAGGTACCACCTACCTTGTCCTAAGACCTTCACTCGATTGATCAGTATTTGTGTGATCTTGTCCAAGACCTTCAAATCCTCAATGATATTGAAGAAAAAATCCCGCTTGGTTTTTTTATTTGAAACACACAAAGAACCCAACCCAATATTCTTGGTTACACCAACCTAATTGGATATTATCAATCCTAATCTAGATGGTCACCCTATTAAAAAATGATTATGTGTAGGTTTTGCACTAGTACCTTGCTAGAAAATGGCGAGTTTACATTATCAACCCAATTGAAGATGACAAGTTTACTTTGTAATTCTAGTTTCGTTTAGGTTTTACACCAGTATCTATCTAGAAAATGATGTGTGTGTGTGTGTGTGTGTGTGTGTGTCTATATATATATATATATATATATATATATATATATATATATATATATATATATATATATATATATATATATATATATATATATATATATATATATATATATATATATATATATATATATATATATATATATATATATATATATATATATATATATATATATATATATATATATATATATATAGATATACATATATATATATATAGATATACATATACATATATATATATATATATATATATATATATATATATATATATATATATATATATATATATATATATATATAGATATACATATATATATATATATATATATATATATATATATATATATATATATATATATATATATATATATATATATATATATATATATATATATATATATATATATATATATATATATATATATATATATATATATATATATATATATATATATATATATATATATATATATATATATATATATATATATATATATATATATATATATATATATGAGTGGGGATCAACTTACTCCAAGAGTAAGTTTATTTAACTTACTCCACATCATAACCTTTAAATTGAATCTAGTCTAGTGGTTAAATTAACATTTTTACTTATAACCATTCAATTAAATCTAATTTAATGGCTATGATTATGGAGTAAGTTATAAAAACTTACTCTTGGAGTAAGTTATATATGGTAGTAAGCAAATTTATGTGTTGAATTATAATGATATATAAGGCCTATATGTGTTAAAATAAAGGCTTGTGTTGAATATATATATATATATATATATATATATATATATATATATATATATATATATATATATATATATATATATATATATATATATATATATATATATATATATATATATATATATATATATATATATATATATATATATATATATATATATATATATATATATATATATATATATATATATATATATATATATATAGAGAGAGAGAGAGAGAGAGAGAGAGAGAGAGAGAGAGAGAGAGCAAAAGGAATGCAAATGGATGGAGGAAAAATAATGTTTTTGGGAATGGCCATCGTGTGTGTCGGCCTATTAAAGTAATAGGTTGGCCTAATAAGGGACTCAGGTCGGCCTGTGAAGGTCTCAGGTCAACCTATAAAGGTCTTGTGTCGACCTAAAGAAAGTGGCTACAGGTTTTATTATTGATGCACGGGGGTCGACCTACAATGGCTATGTGTCGACATATACTGAAGTTCAAACTTCTATAGGTCGACCTAAACACGTATGCTCAATCTAAGATACATTGTTTATCCAAAAACTTGTTTTTCAATGCATTTTTCACAAAAACCTTGTTTTCAATGCCTGTATGATGTAAAATCCTTTTCCAAACTATTTTAATGTTTCCTAATACTAAGATGTTCATCTAGAATAGAAGGATATTGTCCAATATACATTAACGTTACATTATCCTAGCTTTGACATTATTTAAAACCTAACAAAAAGTAACACTCACATACTCCCCCTTTACGATGATGGCTAAACATGAGACGATGTGTTTTGCGACGTTATTATCTTCTTGAAGACTCCCCCTGAATATATGCGTCCGACTTCATCTTGTATGCTTCTCCCCGTTTGACATCATCAAAAAGAGAACAAGCAAACCATAAGAAGTATCTTAATTCACATACAAAGCAAAATAGAATATAGAGGTGATTTACAAAGATAAGAATGTCAACATGATAACTCTCGCATTAAATGACATTCACATTGAAGTAGAATGCTTAAACATAAATACAAGCAAACAAAGTAACAATAGAATACAATTGCCTCTTATTTATGCCAAATAATATAACATAAACATGAACATGAGAGAAACAATGTCATTAAAAACCCTTGGCAGCACCACAACGACAACGCTTTTCCCCAAAAATGCTGCTAAAAGTTACAAAAAAAACAAGGGAAAAAAGCGTTATTAAAGTATGCCTTTAGAAAGCGCTTTTGAAAAGCGTTGCTAAAGGTCATACATAGGCTAAATAATAGAAAGTGCTTTCTAGAAAGCGCTGCTAAAGGCCTACAATAGAAAGCGCTTTACAAAAGCGCTGCTATAAGGGGTGTCTAAGTCACACCTTAGACAGCACTTTTCAAAAGTGCTGCTAAAGGTCTAGGATATGAAAGCGCTTTGTAAGAAAAAGCGCTGCTATAGGTATAGGAAAAGAAAGCACTTTCAAAAGCGCTGCTATAGGTAATTAAATTCTGAAATTAAAGCATAATCTTTATGTTTCAGAAACCATTATCTCTCTCTCTCTGTCTTTCTCTCAGACGTACCTTCCTAACCCTATCAGACGTCCCTCCGCCGTATCTTCCTCCGACCGGCCGTATTATCAGTTGCGACTACTCCCTCTGCCATAGCACCCTATGTCGTCAGTTCTGTCCTTCTCCCTATGTTCGCCTCCAGTCACGCTCCACCTTTTTTCAAGGTATTTTTTCATTTTCTCCATTTTCTTCATTTTCAAGGTTATTTGCATGGTTTTTTTTTGGATTCCCAAACCATGAAATACATTGTGATCTTATTGTTATTTGAATTCAATAGAAGTTTGAATGACATTGTTGTAGTTAGCTTCAAGATGATGAATAGTGATATTTGTGGTGATTTTTTTTTGTTTTGGTGTTAATGTTGAATGTTAGTGATGAAGTTGTTGAAAATAATTGACGATAATAACATTGTTGATGGATAATTGTTGAATGTTAGTGATTACTTTGTTTTGATAGAACTTTGTTTTGATCTAAATAAATGTTGATTGAAAATGTTAATTAGTGATAATTACTTTGCTTTGATCAAATGTTGATTGAAAATGATAATGAAATTAATTTCTAATTGTTAAGGTTGAAGATGGTGAATAGTGATGACATTGTGAATTTATTTTTGATAATCATTGGTGATGTTGTTGATTGAAACTTGAATGACATTTGTGAATTAATTGTTGAATATTGTGATATTATTGATTGTTTAAACTTAAGTGATGAAGTTGCTATATTTAGTAATTTAAATGTAGATTTGATAATTTTGGTGATTGATTTATGCTCGAATTGATGATTTGTTGTGACTTACTTGAGTTGAAACATTAAGTGTAATTGAATTTGCGCGTTTGCTATAGTTGTTCGTTTGCTATATGTTGCACCCTAATTTTTGACCCTAAGATTCCACCTCCTTTTTGTTTTGTATTTTATACTTTTATGCGAATTTCTATCGTGACTAACGAGTGTGTGTAGGTTCATTTTACTTAAAAGACATCTCAGGTGGATTCTTACGACTACATCCCCTTAAATCGAGGTTTTGGCCCTTCTCAAGTTTTTTTCCATGAAACGGGACCCCGGGCTCATGGGCAATTAAGGCTTTTTAGCCTGCTTGTGTGAGATGATTTTGGATTCAAGATTTGATTTGATGCCAGAAACACTATATCTAACAGTGACATTGTTGGATCAATATCTTTCTCAAAGGACTCTAAAAAACAAATGACACGCAGTTACTTAGTCTTACAGTACTCTTACTGGCTTCAAGGTATGAAGACTTTTGGCATTCGAGGGTAAAAGATTTGATTAGCATTTCGGCTAAAAACTTATACTAGAGATCAAGTGTTTGGAATGGAAGAAGCTTGTTCTTAGAAATTGAAGTTCCGTCTAGATGCTCCCACTCCTTACGATTAGGCTGCACGATTAAATGTGAAGCTGGAACACATGGTATCCTTTCTCATTGACCTGTACTTGGTTGAATATGAAGCTTTAGCATTCAAGTCTTTGTCGTTGTGTGCATCAGGTCTCTATTTCGCATGTTGTACGTCGCAAATAAACCCTGCATAAATCCACCACAAATCGGAAGAAATATTAGGGTACTCAGCCCCACTGATACGTTGTGAAATCTGTGATATTAAGTTCGAGAAGGAACATAAGAGAGGTTGTCGAAACTACGTGAGAAAGCAAGAAACATAGTACCTCTAAACGGAGTAACCGAGTACATATGCTGGACGCAGAGAAGGGCTTCACGACTGATTCACTTCGTCAGGCCAATCACCAACAAAGGCAATTAATCACGGTTTATGGCGAACTCTGCAGTAGTGATACAGTTAACCTGTCAACAAATCAGAACAAGTTCAGTACCAACGCGTTCCCGTAACTTCCTCCAACGTAAACCTAGGAAATAGTACAACAGAAAATGCAACACACTTACAGATGCTACTTAGTACATGACTTTCATACTATGAGTGTATTCTTTACCTATTTATTTCATTAGATCCTCATGTCAGTTGGTATCTCAAGGTGGTTGTCGACATGAATATCTTTTCCTTCTACCACAACTGCTGCTTGTTGTGGAGATAGACAAAGCCGGGTACCTGCAGTTTAATATGAAGGATTTGAAACACGATGATGTAGTTGAGTTATATAATCTTACAATTGCGGTAAATGGAAGGAATGATGTCTACTACTGCAATAGGGAAGTCGCTTATACCCAAGTCAGCAAATACACTGAGACAATTGAAGACTGTCTTAAATCTTTCGAAATCGATCTATACTATAGTAAGGCATACAGTCGACCGGGATTAGCATATTATGCACAAGGAAAACACAGAGACGCTATCGATAAAGGGTTTAAAAAGGGCCTCGCATTTGGACCCAAGTAATGAGACTGTTAAGGAGAATCTAGCACTTACCGGGAGGAAGCTGATATCAAGTCCTTAGACGTGGATGCAAGACCAAGGATAATAACTCTGCACTTGGCAATAGTAGGTTTTAGATCTTGACAATTACTGGTCTATTTGACTTCAGTATCATTGGACCTTCCACATTTGCAATTTCAGATTAGTGTACTGTCGCAAATTAACGGATTTGAACTTGAGGGCTATATCGCTTTCTTCTATGCAAGTGTCTAATTGCTCTGTATTCGTTAGAATCAATATCACTTCAAAAGTTAGCACTGCTATGCCAATCTTCACAAGAAGCAGAGCCTCCTCTCTATCACAACCGTGTTCCATCGCCTGCAAGTCAAAAAACGGAAAATTGATCCCCTACAGAATATCAAAAGAAATTAAGCGCTAATTGTGAGCGGTTGTCACGAAGGTACCTACTGAAAATTTTGAGTCATTTCCCTGGCCTTCAATAACAACCTCTCCTCCAGCTCTGCCATTCTTGATCCTCGAAGATGTGATACAAAGCGAAAACAGCATTAGTGTAAGAATGGACAAAATAATTTAATGTTGAATGAACAAAATATTGCAAAGTATACACCGACTTGAAGAAGAAACCATACGAACTGAGTTTGAGTTCGGAAAGAAGTATACCCTGTATCACATTTCTTCGTGAAATTTCCCACCACGCATCAAGCACGAACCTTCCCTTCTGGGCTTCCAACCCACACTTTAGCCCAAAACCCTTCGCCACCTGTACCTGCCCAAATCCAAAAACAATGATTTTAGAATATTCTGTGAAGATAGAATATTCCATTCAGACCAAATCCCTTCCCAATTGAATCACGAATCAGGAGTTTAACAAGCCATTACTACCATTACCGAAAGAGGAAATTTGCAATTCGATTTTTCCCAGAAAAGGAAACCTAATCAAGTCTTCAAAATATCTTTTAAATCATCTTTTAAGACGATTGATTCTAAGAGCATATATAAAATGAAGGAGGGCAACACTCAAAGATCCCAATGTAAAAAAACCTAACATACAGAAAGAAGAGGAACTCATCTTTGTTTTGACGTCGGAGGCTGCTACCGTCCAATCCCACCATCACGAATAGCCCTTTGTTCACTCCGAAACCCACATCCGCCACCGCGAAATCGCTAGAGAAGCTGAAGCAAACCCTCACGCGGACTCCACCACGATTCCAAACCATCATCAGAGACCAATCCAAGCCCTCAAACTCTGCACTCGTCACCATCGCCGTTAACTCCGACGAGCTCCTTCGAAAACACGATAGTGTGAGTTGTTTCTTTGAATGTGTTGATTATTTTTTACTTGTGTTGTTTCTCTGTTTCAGACATAAGGCGAGAAGAGGGAGAGTTTAGAAAGAAAATCGAAGAAGAGGGAAGGAAGCGCGATCGATGAGAGGGGGGAGAGCGGCGCGGCGGAAAATGGAATTGAGAAGAGGGGGAAATTAGGGTTTCCTGCTTCATTTTTTTTAAATTTTATTTTTTGTAAACTATAACCAAATAATTACACACACCACTGATCACACTAATCACACCCCTTAACCAACCTTAACCTATTAATCTTTAGCGTTAATTAACTAACTTTTTAAAATAAACTAATAAACCTTTTTAATTAAGATAATGTGCCTGTTTGTTTTAAACAAATTACAGCAAACCCTTTTTTTTAATCCATTTAATTGTTAGTTTTTTTATAATAATTAAAAGCCTTTGTTTTTTTTTTATAAATCTATAATATAATAAAACTACTTTATAATCAATAATATTAGAACTATTTTATTAAAAAAAATTCACTTCATGATCTACTTACTTTAATAATAAAAATCAACCTTCTGCAATTTTTATGATGAGTTTTTTATGATGACATTTGGTAATAATAATAATAATGAAACCTCTTATTTAATATTAAATTCTTACTTAAAACCTTGTCTTTTTAGAAAATCTAATTAATCCATTCTCTAACCTAAAATTAGAGAAAAAACCAATATAATTTTCTTAAAATTAATCTCGCAATTATCCTCTCGTAAAGTCAAACAACTTCTCTCAAATTGATTTATCATCTGAAACTTTTAACTAATAAAATCATTTCACTTAAAAATAATACAGCTTTTCTCAAAACAATCAAACAACATCGCAAATAAATTAATCAATCATACACTCACGACACATGCACCTACACTCAGCGCTTTCATGCGTACATGTATGGCTTACCTTCCTGTAATTTATTCTATTGCATTTACATTATCATATTTATCTATTCATACATCGCATTTCGTCCAAAGGAAAAACCTACACATAATTCAATGTTGTGTGTAGTTGCACATCATATGCACCATATTCCCTTCGATCCTTGATTCTTCAAGTTGATCTTTAGGATAGATCCAACCCCATAGGAAGGACTTTTCTTTATCTTTACAACTTAGATAAACCAACAATCAACAATACCAACTTTTTCAAACACATTAGAGAATAGATGTTAATCATTTTAAGTGAGATATAATCTCCACCCCCACAACAATACAATCAAACATGTAGGAACTTTGCCTTAAGAGCGATAAAGGCATACTTGGCGATCATCCGAGTATGTAAGACCTTTTCTTAAGACCATGCAAAGACCATTTCCTACAACCCCTGTTACATTTGTGGTGGTTACATCTCCCTTAACATGAAGACTCATCTCTTCTCCTAAACCCAATCAAAACAACTACCCTAAACCCGCAGGAACTTTGACCACAATCAAAGAACTCCTCTAACCCTTTAGGGGAACTACAAGTACTCTGATTCCACTCCCGTAAGGATATGTAGGCATAAGATGCGACATCTTATTGAGTATACTTAGATATAAACCCCTAGGTCTCTAATCCTTTAAGCAGATAACACATAGCAATAAACAAATATAAAACAAGAGGTTCCTGTAGAGTACTACAGAAACTTAGGATGCTAGTACCTTCCCTAAGTTTAACCAACCCCCGAACCTAAAACAATCTAGCTTGCATTTGCATTGCATTGAGGGAATTTCGATCTTTATCCCTTCCTTTGGACAAATCAAATTTCGGTTGCAAAATGAATTAAAGATTCAAACTAATCAATAGTTTGGTATCCAAATTTCACCGCGACAGAAATGGCGACTTCACTGGGGACTACTCTAGTGGGTTTCCCTATCTTATTTTACTTGTTTACTGCTTTATATATCTGCCTACGTGATTAACTGTTTACATGCTTTCTCTTGTGTTTCTTTTGGGATTGTTATCCTTGAGTGGTGAGATAAAGTTCTACACCCGGACTTGAGAGAAATTAAGATAGGATGGTGATATAGTCGAGGAGGCTTATTGGGAGTTGAATCCCTACTAAGTTGAATCGAGAATCCCGCTCAGTTGAGGCCCTTTTGAAATAGTACTGTTGAACGATTAATCGTGAAGACACTCACTACTTTCGACTTTGGAGCCTATGATATTGAGGACCGTAGTTACCTTAACCCAACTTTGGCCTTTATTAAGACGTAGTGCGAGACTACGAGGAAGTACTTTCGAAATAGTGCTACGCGAAGCTACACTCAAAAGAAGTTCTCTTGAGAATATTATTAATCCTCGAGTAATTGGGAAAATTGATAATATCCGATAGATGGGCTGATGATTCTAAGTCCCATTAGAACCTTGTTCTGCAGGTACAAACAACCTTTAGTCCTTAAACCTTTGGGAAGGGTACACCTTTACTCCATGCTCGTTGCAAACCTAGGGCACCCCTTGTTTGTTTATCTTTATTGTCCTTATGTGAATACTTGTGTTTGCTGCATTCATATAGCATCATTCTGCATTGGACTTCATGGGATTTACCTTCGTTTATGAACATTGTAGGTCACTATGGCTTCAAACAAAAGACATACTGTGAAATATACTTTTAAGAGTCCCAAATTGGATGACCTAAAGAAGTTGTGGGGTCTCATCAAAGATCAAGAAGAATTCAAGAACAAGTATGGGAAGCTGATATCTTTGTTGGGTTGCTCAGTGAATGAAGGACTTCTTGCCACTCTACTACAGTTCTATGATCCTCTCTACCATTGTTTCACCTTTCCAGACTTTCAGTTGCTACCTACATTGGAAGAGTATTCTTTTTTGGTTGGTCTGCCTGTTCTAGAAGAATCTCCTTTTCCCTTCTTGGAAAAGGACCCCGATGAGAAAGATATTGCTAAAGCTCTCCGTTTGAAGGTATCTGACGTCAAAGCCAACCTAGTTACTAAGGATGGAATTCTTGGTTTAAAGACAGGTTTCCTAATCGAGAAGGCTTCATTCTATGCTGATTATTCGAATAAGGCTCCGTTTGAGGCAATTTTTGCTTTGCTTGTTTATGGGCTGTTTTTATTCCCAAGTTTTGAAGGTTTCATCGATCTCAAAGCATTCAAGATCTTTATGAAGAACAACCCAGTGCCAACTCTGTTGGGAAATGCATATCACTCTATACATCTCCGAAACCTTCATGGTGGAGGGATGATTACTTGCTGTGTACCTTTACTTTACAAGTGGTTTATTTCGCACTTGCCGAAATCTAGCTCTTTTACAAACATTGGCAAAGAGCATTGGTCTCCAAGAGTTATGGCTCTGACCCATTCCGACATTGATTGGTACAGCCGAGTGTATGATGGAGTATTAATCATTGATAGTTGCGGTGACTTCGCTAATGTACCATTGCTCAGCTTTAATGGAGGAGTCAGCTACAATCCTGTTTTAGCTCGTCGACAGTTGGGATACCCGTTGAAGGAACCTCCCAAGAGTGTTCAAGTAGAGGGTATGTTCTTCAAAGATGATATGGAACTCCGAGGAAAGATTCTACATGCATGGCGTAGTGTACACAAGAAAGGGAAGAGAAGTCTAGGGAAGCTTAACTGTGTATCTTTAGAACCATACCTCCAGTGGGTCAGAAAAAGGGCAACCAAGCTAAAGATGCCTTATTCCCGTCAAGATCCCATAGCTCCAAGGAGAGAGCCCACTTATGTCTTTATGACTAAAGCCGAAGAGTTAGAGGTGTCCTTAAGGAGGTCTCAACATGAGCTGGAATCTTGGAAGAACAAGTACCACGTAGCAGTGGCAGAAAATGATGAGTGTCAAAAGCAGAAGGCTGAACTTCAAAAGCAGCATGCTGAACTTCAAAAGGAGAGGGGTGAACTTCAGAAACAGCTACAATTGAAGGATGAAGATCTACTCCCCTGCAAGAAGAGGAAATTCATGGAGGATTTATTTTTCTCCGACCCACAATGCACTATTTGGAAAATAATTGTGGACAACCTTATCCGAGAGAAGGCGCAACTAGAAGAGCAGCTCAAGCAGCAGCATTCAAAGCTTCTTTAGTGTCTTTACTAGCTTTTATTTAGCTTTTATTTGGGACTCTTTAAAAGAATATTTATGTAGTCCGTTTCAAATTTAATAAAACATTTCCTTTTACCGCAATGCCCATAAATAAGAGGAATCCCATGAAGTCCTAATCATCTTGCATTGCATTCTTTTCCCTTGTTCACTTCAAGAAACTCAATTTCGTTCTGTAGGTGTTGTAATCATGGATTTCAGAAGAGAAACCCTGAAGTACACTTTTCAGAGTCCCAACATCGAAAGCTTGAGAGAACTAGCCGAACTCGTCGAGGATCGCTTTGCCTTCGCAGCAGAATATGGAGGAGTATTCTGTTTCCTTAAGCTAAGGATGAAAGAAGGATTGTTGGAAACATTGGTTCAGTTTTATGACCCGATGTATCACTGCTTCACTTTTCCAGACTACCAATTGATGCCGACCTTAGAAGAGTACTCAGAACTCTTGAGGATGCCTGTGACTGTTCGACCTCTATTCACCAGAAGGGAAGACACGCCTAGTCACCAAGAAATTGCAAATGCCACTCATCTTAGTCTTGAAGATGTTCAAGCACACCTGATCACCAAGGAAGGAGTCCTTGGGTTCCCCGCCGACTTTTTGATTGAAAAAGTTCGCTACCATGCTGAAAGAAAAGAAGTCCTTATCATGGAAGCCACTTTTGCTTTGTTAGTTTATGGGACTTTCTGGTTCCCTAAGATTGACAATTTTGTTGATATGGATGCAATCAAGCTCTTCATACTCAAGAATCCAGTCCCCGCCTTGCTCGCTGATACATACTTCTCGATTCATTCGAAGAGTGCTGAAGGAGGAGGACACATTGTATGTTGTACCGCCTTGCTGTACTCGTGGTTCATCGCTCGTTTGACCTGGTATTCGTCCCTTTGGGATGAAGTAGCAACACCTCGATGGTCCGAGATACTTATGGCCCTTACCAATTCGGACATTGTTTGGTATGATCCCGCCTATGGAGGCGTGCCTATGATTCCTAGCATCGGAGGATTCCCTAACGTACCGCTTATTGGAAGAGAGGGATGTATAAGTTACAATCCCGCTTTGGCCCGTAGACAGTTTGGACACCCCATGATCCAAGTGCCTGACCTGGCTTCGTTGGGAGAGATCTATTTCAAGGGAGAAGAGGATCCAGACCTAAAGACTGTCATCATCTATGCATGGAAATATATCGATATGGAAGGAACAGCTGCTTCAGGATACCCCAACTGTGCTATTTCCGAGGATCATCTGCATTGGGTGCGAGAAAGGGCTCTCGATCTCAAGATGCCTTTTCCTTTCCATGAACCCATGGTATTATCTCCCCATGACCCCGAATGGTTCGATGCGGATGAGATTGAACAAGTAAGGAATGCTTTAGATGAAGCCCGGAAATTGAGGACTGCTTGGAAGAACAAGTTCCTCACCCTCAAAGTAGAGAAGGAAAGACTTCAGAAGACACCAGAATTAGAAGTTGCCAGAAAGAGAAAGGCACAAGGAGATTTATTTTCTCCTCATGCCTCTTCAAGTGCTGTTACCAGTGATGATCTCCCCTCAACTACCATGGCTTGGAAGGAGTGTGTGGAACGACTCATCATCGAGAAAGCGGCGCTGCAGGAGCGTATTGATCAGCTAACCGAGGAGCTCCGTACAAAAGAGAAGACTGTGGGATAGAGTTCTAAGTTTTCTTTTGCTTTCGTGGTAATAAACTCTTAAAAGAGTACTTTGCCTTACAGTGTTTCTCAAGAATAAAAAGTTTTTCAATTATTCTACATTATAACACTGAAAAACACTTTGAGTTTCTTGAAGTCTCCTCTTGCATCTGCATTATACATGGCATTTTACATTTGTGCATGTGTCTTTCCTTTGTTGTGGCTCATTTCGGTTTTCCATCTTTTGCTGTCAGTCGCTGTCTCGACCATCTGACCAAGCCGGAAGTATCATTAAAGGATAGTGAGGAGAACAAAGACATGGATCGCATGACTAGCTTCAGAGTAAGGTCTAAGCCGACATTTCGCCGTCCCTCCGACGACTTTGTTCCTGGACCACTACCTATGCAAGAAAACCCGTTTGCTGACTTGCGGAATATTCATGCTAAGAAAGAAGTGGACGACCCTGGGCTTATAGCATTCGAGAATGAGTTTCGTGACTTCAAGGAATGATGGAAAATGATGAAGAGGAACCGTGCGCCTGATTTTCATGCTCATGACCTGCACCTAGTTCCAAACCTAGTTGTCCCCCCAGGATTCCAGATGCCCGCCTTCGAAGTGTACAAAGGTACAATTTGTCCAAGGTATCATTTGATGATGTTTTGTCAGAAGATGATCGCTTACCTTGGGAACGACAAACTAATGATTCACTGCTTTCAAGAAAGTTTGGGTGGAGCACCGTTAACATGGTATATGAAGCTACAAGTGAATCACATCCAGTCTTGGGAAGACTTAGCTGTTGCTTTTGTAAAGCAGTACAATTACAGTTTGGGAATAGTTCCCGATAAAACGGTGATAAAGGATCTCCCAGAGAATCCACAGCTTCAGCATCCCGTCCTCAACATGAGTATGCAATGCCCGCTCAGCGCGAGCAACAATTACCTCCTAAGCGAAAGATGACATTTCCAGATCAGCATCGACATGATCAAAGACAGCTTCCGAATCAGAAAGTACCTCTGAACACTCTGAAAGAAGAAACCCATTGGTTTGATCTTATCCCATTGACCTACCGTCAATTATGGTTTTATTTCATCCGAAACTCGGTAATGACACCTAGAAAGACTAGAACCACGAACTCTCACCCGCCGTGGTTCAACCCGAACACCAGCTGTGAATTTCATGATGGAGTGTTGGGGCATTCAATCGAAGATTGCAAAGTTTTTCAAGGGAAAGTTCAAGAAATGATCGATAATGAAGTGCTAACCTTCAAAGGATAAAGACCGATCATGAATGGAATACCATTACGCTGATATAAGCGAAAACTCCAGAAGAACTTTCTATTTCTTTTGTTTGTTTGTGTGTTTATTTCTTTGGTTAAAAGCATATTTGGCATGTAAGAACTCTCTGTTTTGAATAAGTAATGCAATAACTGTTTGTCTTGAAGAAATCCATTCGTTTTCACTCAAATAGTTTTTCAAAATTATTTATAATGCCGACTTTTACCCGATCTCTTGCTCTGACAGAGAATTGGAAGGAGGATGATGAAGTAAAACGCATGATCTCTTGTTGTATGCTTCGAATAAAAACCCTACTGATGATGTAAGGCATTATCTCAACCTCCTAAACACCAAAATAGTCAACCCTTTCTTTTAATCCTTGAGAAAAGACTTGTTTTTTCTCCCAAACCGAAACCTCATTTTCTTAACCTGGGGCAGGGTGATATCAAAAATGATGAACATTTTAAAAAAAAATTGGGTGGGCACAAATATACTAACCCTTTTCTACCTCCATTCTACAAGTCATAAATTAAACCCATATACGACCCTCAAAGCCCTAATTGAAGGAAGGTTTAATTCGAAAGCATACTCGATGAGATATTGTTTCCTGACTCCTTGAGCTATGCTCAAATTTAAATCGGCTTTATAAATAATGATTCAATTTGTATCCTAACTGGTGGTTTCGATCACAAGTTATTGCGATACCTCTTTTCAAAACTTCAAGACAAACGCGTGTTGCATTAACCATTTCAAAATGGATATTTCAAACGTGCTAAATACGCTTGACATCTTAGAAAAACCACATACAGACATCGATGATGATATTTGAAGACTTTGCTGACTTGGGGCAAGTCATTCTTCCCAAGAAAATTTCATCCGCGCAAGTCTTGGGTTCAACTAGAAGAAATTCAAGGATTCACTTACCGCCAATCAGGGGCAGTTACGTCGAGATTCGGCGAATCTCTAGAGAGTTTGAAAACAGTGGGGCATTGGGACATCATGTTTTCTGTAAAATCCTCTCTATATGGTGTTTTTAAACCATATGACTTGGGGCAGTTGAAGATTGGAGCAAAAGATGTATATTTCATCCTCAGGAAGCTCAACCCCAACATGTTCAACAACTACGACGACCCAGGATATTTATTTTATCCCCTATGAAACTTCGGTTTGGGTACCTCCGTCTACAATTTCATACAACATGCCAAACTTATCAAGATGATACATCCCCAATTGGATTGATCACTTTTCCTCAAGAGAAATTTTGAAGTTTTGAAGCAGTATTGGGATCTTACATTTGATTTTCCATCTACCCTCAGTGGTACTTCCATCTTTGAAGATTGGTCGGATGTTTGTTCCGAGACGTTTATCCCGTATTCGGTCATTTCTTTCGTCTGTCTTGTCAGCATAAGCATACTCATGTCATATAAGTAGATAGCATAACATTTGCATTTGTGCATCCTTTGTATGTTTTACCCTATCTCTTCGATTGCGGTTACCCTTGGGTATTTGGGCGTGTCTTATTCCTTCCAAATAGAGTTGTCAGCCCTAAGCAGAAAAATTCGATATTTCTATTTCCCCACGAAGTTCGATCCTCGTGGAAGACAGTTGTTTCAGTACATTCCCATTGGAGTTTATGCCTCTATGGTTGAGTCTTGCTTGATAGTTTCTCTTCGGTTATTTCCCGAATTGAACTTCGGTATTTGACAATCACACTATGAACATCTCCATCATTTGAGCATGGATCAAAAGTGCATTTATTTTGCGCTTTGACATTATGAGGATCACCATTGAAGACGTGACATTTCTTCAGCAATACTACAAGATTTCCTCAACAACTTACAACTGAATGACAAAAGATCTCTTTATTTGAGCAACTCGTCTTGGGCTGACTTATATTCAAGACGACAAACAACAATTTCCTCGAGACAATCTGTCCTTCCCCAGTGGATTATTTCAAGATTATCAATACAAAACAAGGTACATTACAGATACTTCCCCATTTGAGGACTTCTACTACTACAATTTCACATATCTTACAATTACAGCAAAGATACTCCTCAAAAAAATGATCTTCCCTAGAGAGTTCATTATGAGTACTATCAATGACATATCTCCTTACAAAAGGACACTCCACAAATCAACCGGTTTACAGCTCCTCTGAAGATCCCCGGTGCACATTCTACAAATTGCCAATACAACACAAACTGCATCTACAATTCGCAATTACAAGTACAAGACCACATCTACAAAATTCTACAATTACAGATTACATAACATTTACATCAACAATTCTACAGTTCTATAATTTACAGCATACAATTTACAATGATACTATGGCTCACAGCCGAACATCTACAATCAACAAATTTACAATCCCTCTTTGTGAAGATGCTCTCGCGAGTTTCCATCATTTTGGGTAGGAACCGAGACCAGCTCATGGTTCCCATACCATGGTGCAAGGGGAAGTTCGACATCAAGAACTGAGACCAGCTCATGGTTCCCATACCATGGTGCAAAGGGAAGTTCAACATCAGGAACCGAGACCAGCTCATGGTTCCCATACCATGATGCAAGGGGAAGTTCAACATCAGGAACCGAGACCAGCTCATGGTTCCCATACCATGATGCAAGGGGAAGTTCGACATCAGAGACCGAGACCAGCTCATGACTCCCATATCATGATGCTCGGGGAAGCTCTACCACTACAACATCTACAACGACATTTTCATCTACAGTGATTACATCTACATCTACAAAGTTTTGACATTTCAAACAGAGACCGAGACCGGCTCATGGTATCTTTATCATGATGCTCGGGGAAGTCATACATTTCATTATTTTAAGTTGAGTTCCAAAAGAAAAGATATACAAAAAAAAAAGAGAAAAAGAAAAATAAAGACGAATCATTAACTCAGTTCACTTGGATTATTACCAACCACAACATTATGATAAGTACATCTCTCGACTACAAGTTTCTTTCCCACCAGCATGTCCCTGGCATATGAGATACATGTTTCACTTCTGAAGATTCCCCAGTGTTGCTTTTATTGAGTTTGCCTTTCCCGTGTGTCGTGTCCAGTCGCTCCCATGTGGTATTATTTCCCCACAGGAGCTCTGTCTAGCATTCTCATATCATTGCATATCATTTGCATACGGTGGCATCTTAGGGCCAAATATTCGGGCAGTGTTTATATTTAAGTCCCTCCTATCTCGTCAAGACAGAGATTTCAATCTCCATATCTCCGAATAGGAGTAACTTAAATAGGGGCATCTGTTGCACCCTAATTTTTGACCCTAAGATTCCACCTCCTTTTTGTTTTGTATTTTATACTTTTATGCGAATTTCTATCGTGACTAACGAGTGTGTGTAGGTTCATTTTACTTAAAAGACATCTCAGGTGGATTCTTACGACTACATTCCCTTAAATCGAGGTTTTGGCCCTTCTCAAGTTTTTTTCCATGAAACGGGACCCCGGGCTCATGGGCAATTAAGGCTTTTTAGCCTGCTTGTGTGAGATGATTTTGGATTCAAGATTTGATTTGATGCCAGAAACACTATATCTAACAGTGACATTGTTGGATCAATATCTTTCTCAAAGGACTCTAAAAAACAAATGACACGCAGTTACTTAGTCTTACAGTACTCTTACTGGCTTCAAGGTATGAAGACTTTTGGCATTTGAGGGTAAAAGATTTGATTAGCATTTCGGCTAAAAACTTATACTAGAGATCAAGTGTTTGGAATGGAAGAAGCTTGTTCTTAGAAATTGAAGTTCCGTCTAGATGCTCCCACTCCTTACGATTAGGCTGCACGATTAAATGTGAAGCTGGAACACATGGTATCCTTTCTCATTGACCTGTACTTGGTTGAATATGAAGCTTTAGCATTCAAGTCTCTGTCGCTGTGTGCATCAGGTCTCTATTTCGCATGTTGTACGTCACAAATAAACCCTGCACAAATCCACCACAAATCGGAAGAAATATTAGGGTACTCAGCCCCACTGATACGTTGTGAAATCTGTGATATTAAGTTCGAGAAGGAACATAAGAGAGGTTGTCGAAACTACGTGAGAAAGCAAGGAACATAGTACCTCTAAACGGAGTAACCGAGTACATATGCTGGACGCAGAGAAGGGCTTCACGACTGATTCACTTCGTCAGGCCAATCACCAACAAAGGCAATTAATCACGGTTTATGGCGAACTCTGAAGTAGTGATACAGTTAACCTGTCAACAAATCAGAACAAGTTCAGTACCAACGCGTTCCCGTAACTTCCTCCAACGTAAACCTAGGAAATAGTACAACAGAAAATGCAACACACTTCCAGATGCTACTTAGTACATGACTTTCATACTATGAGTGTATTCTTTACCTATTTATTTCATTAGATCCTCATGTCAGTTGGTATCTCAAGGTGGTTGTCGACATGAATATCTTTTCCTTCTACCACAACTGCTGCCTGTTGCGGAGATAGACAAAGCCGGGTACCTGCAGTTTAATATGAAGGATTTGAAACACGATGATGTAGTTGAGTTATATAATCTTACAATTGCGGTAAATGGAAGGAATGATGTCTACTACTGCAATAGGGAAGTCGCTTATACCCAAGTCAGCAAATACACTGAGACAATTGAAGATTGTCTTAAATCTTTCGAAATCGATCCATACTATAGTAAGGCATACAGTCGACCGGGATTAGCATATTATGCACAAGGAAAACACAGAGACGCTATCGATAAAGGGTTTAAAAAGGGCCTCGCATTTGGACCCAAGTAATGAGACTGTTAAGGAAAATCTAGCACGTACCGGGAGGAAGCTGATATCAAGTCCTTAGACGTGGATGCAAGACCAAGGATAATAACTCTGCACTTGGCAATAGTAGGTTTTAGATCTTGACAATTACTGGTCTATTTGACTTCAGTGTCATTGGACCTTCCACATTTGCAATTTCAGATTAGTGTACTATCGCAAATTAACGGATTTGAACTTGAGGGCTATATCGCTTTCTTCTATGCAAGTGTCTAACTGCTCTGTATTCGTTAGAATCAATATCACTTCAAAAGTTAGCACTGCTATGCCAATCTTCACAAGAAGCAGAGCCTCCTCTCTATCACAACCGTGTTCCATCGCCTGCAAGTCAAAAAACGGAAAATTGATCCCCTACAGAATATCAAAAGAAATTAAGCGCTAATTGTGAGCGGTTGTCACGAAGGTACCTACTAAAAATTTCGAGTCATTTCCCTGGCCTTCAACAACAACCTCTCCTCCAGCTCTGCCATCCTTGATCCTCGAAGATGTGATACAAAGCGAAAACAACATTAGTGTAAGAATGGACAAAATAATTTAATGTTGAATGAACAAAATATTGCAAAGTATACACCGGCTTGAATAAGAAACCATACGAACTGAGTTTGAGTTCGGAAAGAAATATACCCTGTATCACATTTCTTCGTGAAATTTCTCACCACGCATCAAGCACGAACCTTCCCTTCTGGGCTTCCAACCCACACTTTAGCCCAAAACCCTTCGCCACCTGTACCTGCCCAAATCCAAAAACAATGATTTTAGAATATTCTGTGAAGATAGAATATTCCATTCAGACCAAATCCCTTCCCAATTGAATCACGAATCAGGAGTTTAACAAGCCATTACTACCATTACCGAAAGAGGAAATTTGCTATTTGATTTTTCCCAGAAAAGGAAACCTAATCAAGTCTTCAAAATATCTTTTAAATCATCTTTTAAGACGATTGATTCTAAGAGCATATATAAAATGAAGGAAGGCAACACTCAAAGATCCCAATGGAAAAAAACCTAACATACAGAAAGAAGAGGAACTCATCTTCGTTTTGATGTCGGAGGCTGCTACCGTCCAATCCCACCGTCACGAATAGCCCTTTGTTCACTCCGAAACCCACATCCGCCACCGCGAAATCGCTAGAGAAGCTGAAGCAAACCCTCACGCGGACTCCACCACGACTCCAAACCATCATCAGAGACCAATCCAAGCCCTCAAACTCTGCACTCGTCACCATCGCCGTTAACTCCGACGAGCTCCTTCGAAAACACAATAGTGTGAGTTGTTTCTTTGAATGTGTTGATTATTTTTTACTTGTGTTGTTTCTCTGTTTCAGACATAAGGCGAGAAGAGGGAGAGTTTAGAAAGAAAATCGAAGAAGAGGGAAGGAAGCGCGATCGATGAGAGGGGGGAGAGCGGCGCGGCGGAAAATGGAATTGAGAAGAGGGGGAAATTAGGGTTTCCTGCTTCGTTTTTTTTAAATTTTATTTTTTGTAAACTATAACCAAATAATTACACACACCACTGATCACACTAATCACACCCCTTAACCAACCTTAACCTATTAATCTTTAGCGTTAATTAACTAACTTTTTAAAATAAACTAATAAACCTTTTTAATTAAGATAATGTGCCTGTTTGTTTTAAACAAATTACAGCAAACCCTTTTTTTTAATCCATTTAATTGTTAGTTTTTTTATAATAATTAAAAGCCTTTGTTTTTTTTATAAATCTATAATATAATAAAACTACTTTATAATCAATAATATTAGAACTATTTTATTAAAAAAAATTCACTTCATGATCTACTTACTTTAATAATAAAAATCAACCTTCTGCAATTTTTATGATGAGTTTTTTATGATGACATTTGGTAATAATAATAATGAAACCTCTTATTTAATATTAAATTCTTACTTAAAACCTTGTCTTTTTAGAAAATCTAATTAATCCATTCTCTAACCTAAAACAAGAGAAAAAACCAATATAATTTTTTTAAAATTAATCTCGCAATTATCCTCTTGTAAAGTCAAACAACTTCTCTCAAATTGATTTATCATCTGAAACTTTTAACTAATAAAATCATTTCACTTAAAAATAATACAGCTTTTCTCAAAACAATCAAACAACATCTCAAATAAATTAATCAATCATACACTCACGACACATGCACCTACACTCAGCGCTTTCATGCGTACATGTATGACTTACCTTCCTGTAATTTATTCTATTGCATTTACATTATCATATTTATCTATTCATACATCGCATTCTGTCCAAAGGAAAAACCTACACATAATTCAACGTTGTGTGTAGTTGCACATCATATGCACCATATTCCCTTCGATCCTTGATTCTTCAAGTTGATCTTTAGGATAGATCCAACCCCATAGGAAGGACTTTTCTTTATCTTTACAACTTAGATAAACCAACAATCAACAATACCAACTTTTTCAAACACATTAGAGAATAGATGTTAATCATTTTAAGTGAGATATAATCTCCACCCCCACAATAATACAATCAAACATGTAGGAACTTTGCCTTAAGAGCGATAAAGGCATACTTGGCGATCATCCGAGTATGTAAGACCTTTTCTTAAGACCATGCAAAGACCATTTCCTACAACCCCTGTTACATTTGTGGTGGTTACATCTCCCTTAACATGAAGACTCATCTCTTCTCCTAAACCCAATCAAAACAACTACCCTAAACCCGCAGGAACTTTGACCACATTCAAAGAACTCCTCTAACCCTTTAGGGGAACTACAAGTACTCTGATTCCACTCCCGTAAGGATATGTAGGCATAAGATGCAACATCTTATCGAGTATACTTAGATATAAACCCCTAGGTCTCTAATCCTTTAAGCAGATAACACATAGAAATAAACAAATATAAAACAAGAGGTTCCTGTAGAGTACTACAGAAACATAGGATGCTAGTACCTTCCCTAAGTTTAACCAACCCCCGAACCTAAAACAATCTAGCTTGCATTTGCATTGCATTGAGGGAATTTCGATCTTTATCCCTTCCTTTGGACAAATCAAAGTTCGGTTGCAAAATGAATTAAAGATTCAAACTAATCAATAGTTTGGTATCCAAATTTCACCGCGACACTATAGTTGCATGAATAATTAGTGTTTTTGTTTAGCTTACTTAGTAAAAACCGTGGATAAAAAATGGATGTATTTCAATCGATTGTAAAAAGAGTACAAGAATGGGGTATCATATTTCGTTAAGTTTGTTATTGAACACGCCAAGGACCCTAGTCATATCACATGTCCTTGCTTATGTTGCCGTTATGGGCGTCAGATTGACGCAGTTCAGTTGGAATCACATTTAAAGAGGCATGGAATTGATCGAAGTTATACATGTAGGATATTACATGGTGAGATAAGTAAAGAGAATGTTGAACCGAGAGATAATACGACCTATGCTTCAAAGGACAATGGCACATATACATACGACTGTGATCGAGTCGAAGAGATTGCAGAAGCACTTGAAGAAGATCTTTAGGATTGTCCCAAAATGTTTGAGAGGTTGGTAAGCGATGCAGAGAAACCGTTGTATAAAGGTTGCAATAAATTCACAAGATTGTCTGCGGTATTAAAGTTGTACAACTTAAAGGTGGGAAATGGATGGTCAGATAAAAGTTTCACAGAGTTATTATCCCTTATGAAAGAGATGCTTCCAGATAATAATGTTCTTCCCAATCGAACCTATGAGGCCAAAAAAATGTTGTGATCTATTGGCATGAGCTATAATAAAATACATGCTTGTCCAAATGATTGAATTTTGTTTCGAAATGAATATGCATCGTTAAATGAGTGCCCTAAATGCAGTGTCTCTCGATATAAGAAAAACTTGTCTCCAGCAAAAGTCTTATGGTATTTTCCTATAATTCTGAGATTTAGACGTATGTTTCATAGTGAAACTGATGCAAAACACTTGAATTGGAATGCAGATAAAAGAATTATAGATGGAAAGTTTCGACATCCGGCAGATTCACCATAGTGGATGAAAATTGATAATGATTATCCAGATTTTGGAGAAGAAGCAAGAAACCTTTGTTTGGCATTATCTACTGATGGAATGAATCCACATGATCTGCAAAGTATCTCACATTCCACATGGTCTGTGATTATTATGATTTATAACCTACCTCCATGGCTATGTATGAAGCATAAGTACATGATGTTATCTATGTTAATTTCTAGGCCTAAACAACCAGGGAATGACATAGATGTATACTTGACACCTTTAATCGAAGACTTAAAGATTTTGTGGGAAAATGGTGTGGAGGTTTATGATGGATACATGAAAGAAAGTTTCAATTTGAGGGCGATGTTGTTTGGCACAATTAATGATTTTCCAGCATACGGAAATCTATCAAGGTATAGCATGAAGGTTAATGTGTGTGTCCTATTTGTGAAGAAAACATAGATTGGACGCAATTGGAATTTTTTCAGAAGAATGTCTTTCTCGGTAGATTCTTAAATTCTAATCATCACTACCGTGGATGGAGAAAATCATTCAATGGAAATCTAGAACAAGGTAGAGCTCCACGTACATTGACAGGTGAGCAAATTTTTGAAAAGGTGAAAGATGTGAGTACTCAGTTTGGCAAGCCTTTTGCACATACTATTGTCACACATGGGTGGAAGAAGAGATTAATTTTTTTTGAATTACCATATTGGAAGTCGTCGTATGTAAGACGTTTTCTTGATGTTATGCATATTGAAAAAAATGTATTTGAAAGTTTTATTGGCACATTACTCAATATACCAGGAAAGTCTAAGGATGACCTTAAAGTAAGAAAGGAATTGATAACGATGGGAATAAGAAATGAATTAGGACCCTTGAATAAAGGAAAATGAACATATCTACCACCTGCTGCTTATACTCTATCTAGAAAGGGGAAAATATATTGTGTAAGTTTTTAACTTCAGATATTACAAGACTTGTGTCTATGAAACACCTCAAGTTAAAGAGTTTAAAGTCACATGATTTCCATATTATAATGGAACATTTTCTACCAATAGGTATACGTTCTATTTTTCCAGAAAAGTAAGAAGCGCAATAACTAAATTGTGTTTTTTCGTCAGGTCAATTTGTAGTAAGGTGATCGATCATGCGATCTTACCATCATTGCAAAAAGAAATAGTTATTACTTTGTGTCAGCTTGGAATTTATTTTCCTCCCTCATTTTTTGACATAATGGTACATCTAGTTTTTCATCTTGTAAAAGAGACACAACTTTGTGGATCAG
Source organism: Lathyrus sativus (assembly GCA_963859935.3). Lineage (NCBI taxonomy): Eukaryota > Viridiplantae > Streptophyta > Magnoliopsida > Fabales > Fabaceae > Lathyrus > Lathyrus sativus. The sequence continues at coordinate 468,260,793 of OZ012739.1, forward strand.
CTTATATGAGATGGATGTACCCTGTTGAACGTTATATGAAAATATTAAAAGGGTATGTGAAAAACCGAAGTCGACCAGAGGGATGTATTGTTGAACGATTCATTATTGAAGAAGCGGTTGAATTTTGTACTGAATACTTGTCCAATGTTCAATCCATTGGACTCCCCAAATCTCATGTTGTCAAAAAAGAAGAAGAAGGAAAATAGTTAATTGGAAATAAAATTGTAACAGTATCAAGGGCTGAACGGGAGCAAGTGCATTTGTATGTTCTGCACAATGACAACGAGGTTGTGTCATATGTTGAAATGCACAAGGATGAACTCCGAGGTTTAAATCTAAATAGAAATGACAATTGGATAGTACGAGAGCACAACCAAAGTTTTATACCATGGTTCAAGGATCATATTTATTCAAATTTTTATTCAGATTCCGCTTCAATAACAGAAAGGTTGAGATGTTTAGCATATGGTCCAAGTTTGCATGTGTTTTCATATAGCGCATACGCAATTAATGGATATACATTTTATAACAAAGAACAAGATGATAAAAGTACTATGTAAAATAGTGGTGTCGGCGTGGTAGCTGAAGCAATGCACATTTCAAGGGTGAAGGACTTAAACCCCAAATATGTAAATCTGTCATATTTTGGGGTTATCGAGCGCATTTGGGTGTTTGATTATGAGAAGTTTCAGATTCCTATCTTTGGTTGTAAGTGGGTTGAAAATGATAGTGGCATACGAATGGATAAGTCAGGATTTTTGTAAGAGGATCTTAATAGGGTGAGGTATAAAGATGAGCTTTTTATTCTAGCCACACAAGCTAAACAAGTATTCTATGTCATTGATCTGCAAGTACGAAATGGTCTATAGTGCTTTTATCTAACAAAGTAATTAATGATAACATTAGAGACCAAGGTGATATTGATGTTGAGAATGAATCGTTTATTATAAATGATCAAGATGAGAATATTAGAGAGAATAAATCATATATTAGAAATAATCATAATGAGGGAATTTGGAGCAATACATTCGTCAGTGTTGTTAAGAGACAAGTAAACTATATTCCAACCAAGAAAAGAAATAGATGTTACTGAAAAAGATACTAGTAAAAATGATATATTCTATCATTCAATAAAATTATATATTTTTCATTCAATAAAATCATATATTTTTCATTTTATATATTCAATGGATTATGGATGTTGATATTTGTCATTTCATATTTATGTTTTTCTTTATTACAGGTGAAATGGCTAGCAACGAGGAAAATGCACATGATACTTCTAAAAATGATGGAAACAAATCAGTACATGATGCGGAAGGAGATATTAAACGAGGAATAACAATTATGAAGGGAATAATTTGTGCAAGAGATAAAGGTATAAAATATGATGTGCATTATAATGAAACAGACCAATTAGTTGAGCCTAACGGTGCAATGTTCACAAGTTACATTGGGGCACTTGTTCGTTTGCAAATTCCAATCACTTGTCATAATTGGAGAGCTCCATCGTTAAAACCCGCTAAAGAAAAAATATGGAGTGAGATACATGTATCATATGCAATGTTATTTGTTTTTGTTGACGATTATGCCTTTAAATTACTTATACTAACACACTCTATGTATGTTAATTTGTTCGCAGAGGTTTTTTAACATTGGTGACGAGCGAAAAAAATATTGTCTTCAATTGGCCGGAAAAAGACTCAGAGGGTTTCAAGAATTTTTAACGAACAAGTTTCTTAAGAATTCTGATGGAAATTTTGTTGAATCAGAATGTCCAAAGAAGTATGCAGAATTGATTTCACTTGAAGAATGGGAAACTTTTATTGCCAAACAAAGAACCCACGAATTCCATGTAATTTTAACTTATCATGAACATTGTATAATATTTATATTTGTTCCACATGTGTTCTGATATGATTTAAACTTGTTTATCCAGGCTGTGAGTGACATAAATCGCCAACGAGCATCAAAACCCGTGTATCCATACAAAAAAGGGCGTTTGAGATATGCATGCTTACAATAAAGAATAGTAAGTATATATATATATATATATATATATATATATATATATATATATATATATATATATATATATATATATATATATATATATATATATATATATATATATATATATATATATATATATATATATATATATATATATATATATATATATATATATATATATATATATATATATATATATATATATATATATATATATATATATATATAAATGCTTTACAATGATATAGTTAAAAGAGGAGAAAAGTGAAGAAACATCTCTTCCGGAGCATGTATGTTATAATTTTTCTTATTATTTTTCTTAATGTGTAGTTAGAAAAGGAGAAAAGTGAAGAAACATCTCTTTCAGAACATGTTTTATGGAAGGTTGCTCGTGCGGGTAAGGATGGAGTTGTTCAGGAAGA